>SCDS01001191.1:0-19811 GCA_004149465.1 Drosophila nigromelanica | reverse complement strand
CTTAGGCGGCTTCAAACATATAAATGAACTGGCGAAGAACCTGCCTGGATTTTGACTAAGAAAGTGAGCCTTGCACTCGGCATTGGATATTATTTGCACATTGAGTCTTTGAAGTATATTACTGTAGTCTTCATTATCATCTAAAAAGTTGTTGAATAATCAATAATAATACTTAAATATTAAATTCCAATTAGATTACTCACAATCCATTAAACCCCAACCGCTAACGACTGCGGGTTGATTAGAGAAGCTTTCTCGATTATTTTGTGGTAAATTTGCAGGTTGTATGTAGTCATCGAATTCTAAATCTGTTGGCAGTCTAATTAAAGCTATATCGTTGATCCTATATTCCTCGTCGTAGTCCTCGTGTATCACCACGTGGGATTCATCTAAGAGCAAACGCTGCTGTCCTTTTTCCTTAACATTATTCTTATCTACAGCTCCAAAATACAGTTCAATGTGGGTGCTAAGAAGAAGAAAAAAAGTGCTTTAAACAGTCAAGAAAATGTAAACTTGCCACCTACAATTCGTCTGTTAGACAATGGGCTGCGGTGAGAATCAAACGAGGTGAGATTATGGTTCCACCACAGTCTTGGTACCACCCTCCAGGTATTCTTAAAATGTCGTAAAACACCTGGTATGGCAGCTCCTTTGGCTTGGCCGCAGACCCATTTACAATCCGTTGCAATCCTACAGAACTCGTAGAACTGAATGGAAAAGCTATTGCGACGATTATCAATAGTCGAACCTGGATATTCATTGTAGACAGTGGGTTTTCCACTCTTAGCTCGGGGTTTTTATAATAGACTCGAGGCTTAGAAAGCTGTCAGATATTTATCTAACTTATTTCTGGCGCGACATAAGAACTCAAAATTATAGCAAAAGTGACGAAGCAATTAGGATTATTTTAAAGTATTGCCAAGATAGGTATGATAAACAAGAATTCGATATTTCTTATTTTTACATTGTATGCAAATGGTTAACACGCGCATGCTAGGGTCCGTTCCTTCCGGTTATCCAATAAAATATAATTGTTACTATATAGTAACTTTTTAAATACATATAGCTCTGTGATAATTGTTTTATACCGATACAGAGGGATTTTATATATGTCAGAAAATGTATTTCAAATATTAAACAACTGTAAAATATGTATAAATTATTGTATTATTCTATTCAAGGATTCGATATAGCCATATGTGTCATTTATGACGTTTAGTAATATAAAATTACTTAATGTTTAAATTACATTTTAAGTGTTTGACATCCTTTTTAGCATATTTTGTTTTGGTTTTCTTAGTATAATATCGCTTTTCAATCATGATACGTATAATGTCAAAATTGAAAGCTTTTCGGCCATGGCTCAGCCAGCTGTTGCCACAAAAGCAGTTTTACAATAGCACAGTAACGCTTCAAGCAGCACCGCCCACCATCGAGGCAACGGAATTCGTGACGGAAATGCAGCCGTTGCCGCTTCCCGTGCTGCGTCATGGCCAGATAGCCACAAAGTGGACAACCGGCGAATATCTGCGCGGCGATCCGCACTGCATCGAGGTGATGCTGCCTAGGGAGGCCAACCTACATCGCACATTGGTCATGGAGCAGCTGCTGGGTCTCGATCACAGTGGTAAGCGGGGTCGAACACATGCTCTGATCGTCGCCGGAGCCCAGGCCGTGCCCGGCCATCCCTTTCGCCAGAACAGCGAGTTCCTCTATCTGTGCGACTGCCTGGTGCCGGGTGTGGTGCTGCTGATGTTGCACAATCGCCAAATGTCGCTGCGCACAATACTCTTTCAGCCGCTGAAGGAGCGACACGTAGATCCCGCGCTGACCAGGCTGGCGTGCCAGCGCTTCAATGTGGACGAGGTGGTGCCCATGTCGCAAATGTGCGAAACACTGTCACAGAATCTCTACCATATTAACACCAAGCTGTGGTACACCCGCGACAGCGGTCCGCTGAGTCGACAGATCAGCACGTTGGCCGAGCAGCTGAAGCTGCCGATTGCATGTCCGCGCCATTTGATGAAGATCGTGCGCAGCTTCAAGACGCCGCGCGAGCTGGACGCGATACGACGCGCCAACTCAATAGCCGCCCAGTCGCTGCAGGAGGTGATGCTCGAGCATGAAGCGCGGCAGGAGCCGCACGAGCTGTGCCTCCTGTTCGCGCGCAAGTGCGGCGAGCGGTACGCCCATCAGGCACTGCCGTATGAGCCCCGATTGGCGCTTGGCATTGGCGGGGCGTGGCTTATGGATGCCGCCTGCCAGTACGCCGGCTACTATGGCGGCCTGGCCAGATATTGGCCGATCAGCGGTCGGTTTACGCCGCCGCAATCGATGCTCTACAATATGCTGGTAGAGATTAGATCCAAGCTGTGCACGTTGATCAGTCGATCCAATTTGATTGTGCGCACGGCACGGGAACTGCACACGGCCTACCTGATACTCCTCTCGGAGCAGCTGCGGGAGCTGCGCGTGCTGCCGTTCGACGGGGGGCGAATGCCGGATCTCTATAAGGCGGTGGCCAAATTCAACTGTTTCCCAACACTGGTCAGGCACGTTGGCCTCGATTTTGTGGACAACAGCGAACAGCTGCTCGACTATCCACTGATGCCCGGCAACGTGTTCTCGCTGCAGCTTTCCATATCCATACCCAACGACTGCACGCAGGCCTATCCGGAATTTAGGGGCGTCCTCTGCATCCTCGGCGATTGCATTCACATCAAGCCCAACTACGAACTGGAGATACTCTCCTCCGAATGCGTTTCCAACGGCCACGACGTGGAGGAGCTGCGCGACACCAAAAATCAGCCAATCGAAGCTGGCCATCAACTACAAATTTAAGCGATTTCTAGATCGGTTTTTAATAGAACGAATGTGCGTATTTGTCATTTATTTATTCGAGTGTCCAGAAGCTCTGCAAATGCAGCTGATAACGGCGAAGGGGCTTTGTGATAAGGCAACAGCACCAAGTCAACTAATGCTCCAAAAGAACGCTTTCTTTGGTTTTGGCGAACACTAAAAGAAACCGTGTAACTGTATGTATTTATGTATTTTTATTCCCTGAACCCATTGAAAGTGGGTAATGAGGGTATAATGGAGTCATAATGATTTCTGTATTTGTGTAGATCATACGCAGATCAAGTTTATTTCAAATTATCGATAATACTACCTGTTTTCTTAATATCGATAAATATCGGGTTTCTTACATCGTTTTTTTTAGCATATCTCAGAAACTATTTAAACTAGAGCCACCAAATTAAGTTTGGTATGTTCTCATAAAATAGATCAAGAATATTTTTGAGTATCATTTGAGTAACATTTAGTTTAAGAGTTATTCAAGAATTGAATCCCCATCGCTGCAGCTCGCAGCTGGGTTCAGGGTAACTTCTAGTCGGGCACTCCCGATTAAAGAAATCTGACTTGTTTATAAATGTGTGACTAAAGAGTTCAAAGTTGTTTTGGCCTCAACGAAAATTTATCAGTGGGTGAATTATAGATTGGGGCTTTGTTAAAATAGACACTCAACATGTCAACAAACTAAATTTGGTGTCTTTAGCTTTTAAACTGTGCAAACTATTGTTCTTGGTAAATTATGGGAGTGCAAAAAAATGTTTATACCTTATCATAAGTGCGTTTATACCAAAAATAAGATAGCTACTCTTGGTTAAAAAAAACGGTCGGAACTGGAAAGGAATTCATACCACTTGGCTTATATATATTTAAAGTATATATCGTTCTTAAATAATTTTAAATGAGTATGTTAAGAATTTGCATGCTTAAAACAATATCAATAACAATTACTGAAAATGGAAACTTGACATCTTAAATTAAGGAATTTCTGAATTAAAATAAAAATGTTCCTAAATAAAGAAGCTTGGTCTTAGATTAAGTTATGTGCATATATCTATATTTTGACAAATTTTACACGTATTTCGGTAAAAGTTGCTAGTTAAAATAAACATATTTTATAAAAAAAATTTTTGATTGTTCTGCAAGTGTAATTTTTGTTGTACAATGTTTACAACCATAATTATACAAATTATAAAAATTGTATTCCGAATAATTCAAATTAAGTTCAAAGAAGCTTGTATATAATTGAATAAAAGTGTTAATTAAGTTTAATTAGCATGTGCTTTTAATGAGTCTAAGAAGAAATTGATTAGTGTCGTCACACATATGTATGTGTATATGTACGTACGTATACATACATATACATATATATTTGTCAATATACATGCGTTATAAAATTTTGAGCGTCACACGTTGGCTCCCTCATTAAACTCAATCAGCTTTATCGTTCAATTGCTTTATCAGCCAGCAAAAGGCCACTTTATAAACAGTTATAAATAGCTACTTGAGTTAGAGCTGCGTATATTTCAAAGTTTGTTGAAACAATTGCAATTAACGCAATCATTTCTAAAGACTTGCTTCTATACCCTGTATCGATACAGAAGTTAACAGTGGGTATATAGTTAAGTTATGCAAATTGATAGTTGTAGTTGATAGAATGGGGACCGTAAGCAAATAGTGAAAGTTGATCAATCAATCAGTCAATATCGATAAAGTTGTTAACAATGGGTATATCTAAGTTATCTAGTTGATAGAACAAAATAATTAATCAAATAATTGATCAATCAATCAATATTAATATTGTCTGTTTAAACGAAAATACTTTTCTTTTTTGTGCAGTTAAAAATACCTATTGGACTTAAGTTTGACCAATGCAGAGATTGAGACCAAACCCCTCACATCTTAATACCTAAACAAAAACAGGGCATTTTCCAGTCTGACACTCTTGGCTAACAAATTCGTACATTTAAAACATTTGTGGAATATACTCAAGACAGAGGAAAGCAGATAAAAACTTGTGTTTTCACCGTTAACACAGTTTCTACATTGATTTTATGAAAATAATAAAAGAGAAATGAAATTGGTGTGCGTGTGTCGCTCTGTCAATAAAAGGACATTATAATAATTATTGGCTATTTCACCTGAGTATAAAAACCTCCCTTGGATAAAAACAAACCGTGAATCACATCAGATATATGAGTGAGAAATAACCATATATTATGGCCATGCCAGTAAATGGCCGAAATTAAGTTTGTTAATTTGGGTGTAGCCAGTTGGTTATGGGGAACTTAACTGGTTTACCAACTGGTCTCGGCGGTTGATTGACTCTAATTGAACTGTCTGATTGCCTGCATAAACACATACATATATGGATAATTAATAGGTGATTAGAGTAAGATGGGGCTCTGTTACATATTCAAGCGTAACAAAAACTATTAAGCTGAATAGTAATGAATGCCATATGATACTATATATTTAAGTAGTATACGTTATGTCCCCACTGTGGTTTTTATATGACAGAGAGTAATTCACCTTTGATAGTCATAATGGGAAATTTATTTGAAACTGGTTTCCGTTACAGTTTATATTACTTAAAATGCAATTAGTTTAAAATGTGTCAGTTTTATTTTTAGTATTATTACTTTTAATGTTTAATAGACACAATATTTGTATACAGAAATTAAATTTTGACAATATTCTGATAAAACGGGATAACGGATGTAATTTTTATTTGTCTATCACAATTTTATCTATACCTGCATATATTGGTCCAAAATTGAGTTGTTCTATAAAACACTTGTTGACTTTACTAAAATCTTGATACATTTTTTTTTTTAATTTCGAACAGATTTCATTTTGATTAACTTCTGACCTTCATATCTGAAAGATCGTATTTTAGTTTGTAAAATGAATACATGGAAGGGTATTTTATTTTCGGCAATTCAAGTATAGCTGCTTTCTATTTGTTTTTGTTTTCGTATTTCTTTAATTGCTTCATTTCTGCTCGCTGCTGATCAAAAATGAGACTGGACGGGCTATTCTGCGCGTTATATCTGGACCCAAAGCGTTTCGGGTAGTGCTCTTTACACGGCTAACGCCAATACCATTTGGACTGCAGAATGTCATATTTGGAGTAAGTCTTGTAACTCGATATATAATATTATAATTTTATAATTAAATCACACTTGTGTATCTATTGTAAGGTTTTTATCTTAGACAGACGTCTTCTTTTCTTTCTTGCAAGTTATTCTTATAAATTCTGTCGATTTAATTTCTTGAAAATTGTTTTTGTCTTTAACCTGCTCAGGCAAGCAGACCTCGAACATGTTTATAATATTCAGTTTAAAGTGTACTTTCGACTCAGAATGGGGACAGCCCTACATCGGCATATGTCTATATTTAATGCATATAATACACATACATGTGCATATACATACACTCACATATAGGAAATTGGCGTCTGTTTGCATTTGTATTTGTTCTGTTATTCACATGTTTACCCACTTGGAATACGTCTCCCAAGATTTTCATTTGTCTCCCCATATGAAAAAGCTGATTAAACTGCGTATATTTTGGAAGTTTATTCAGTTTTTTTGACTGTTTTATTAACGCTTCAGTTATTTGTTATTGCCTCAAACTGTGTCTTCGTCAAAATCAAATTATCCAGTAATGCCAAGTCACACTTCATAAAGTTGAATTAGTCACATTTACGCTGATTACACATTTGTAAGCACAATTTCTACAGTTGTAAACAATAAAAAAAAAACATAAAACAAATTAACATAAAAATACACTGCTGAACTTGAAATTGTTAAAACCGTTTTTTAGCGCAGTTCATTTTAAAAAGCAGTTAAAACTAATTCAGAGTCAGCATCTGTATCGATCGCTAACTCTTAACTTAATAACCTAATTTATTCTTTATTTTTTTCCGCAAAATGTGAACAAATTTGGTAGCTTATCAACCTCATATAAAATTAATTTGATTATTATTGTTTTATAAGTTTCCAAACTCTATTAAATCAAAAGCGATTTTCTTGTGGAATATATTTATCTTTTTCCTAAATTAATTCCTAAATTAATAAATGTGTCTTAATATATAATAAATATTTTATATTTTTTGTTTTTTTACTTTTCACAGATTAGTTCAATTAAGGCTCGGGATTATCATCTGGCCACATTTCTGGGCCTGTTGCCCGCCCAAACCATAAATGTTTATCTCGGTTCCACGCTGCGCTCGATGCACGAGGTGCTCAATGATCACAATACCAAATTGACGGGCTACATTAGTTTTGTGTTCGAGGTGAGCTCCTCCATGTTAACCAGCTCAGTGTACTATATATACTTTTTGTTTTGTAGAACCTGTTTTTTACTATGCAATCATTTTGTTTGGCTTTCTAATAGAAGACTTATTGATTTTTTCGCACATGTACTTGACTGAAAACAAGGCTCACTTTGGCCTTGCGTGCAAAATTAAGTTTACAATTTGCCATGTTTTCTATTTTTTTGGTATGCACAAACTTTTTCTTTATCTTCTAGAGGAGGGGAAATTTAGTTTTAAAGTTAAGGAAAATATCGAACTTAAGCTAATATTTGTTTTTTTTTTGTAGGTGAATAATTAATTTTCGTATGAGAATGAAAAATATTGTTTGCTGCCTGAAAGTATGCAGTATTTTTAGAACATATTTAATATCGTAAAAAAACAAATTTATAAATTAATTCTATAAACAGTATTTGATTAACAGAAACAAATTAAAAGGTTTATTTAAAAAAAGGTATAATAATATAAAAAATGTCGTATACATTTCTTTTTATTTATATTTGAAAACAGGTTATTTGTGGCCTTGCACTAATGTTTTGGGTGGTGCAAAAGGCGCGCAAGGAGCTGTCGGAAACGTTGCTCACATCGGACTACAGCAATGATGGCAAACCGATTGATATACAAGTATAGCAAATGGAGAATGGCGCCCAGCCGAGTACTCCCCAAATGGCGCCCGTTGATGATGAAGCAGTGTGTTAGATCGAATAGGAATTGTGTTAAATAGTGTTTAGTGAATTGCAAATCAATTTAATTATTTAGTATTTAGTTTAGTGAAACAAAGAAACTAATACCAAAAGCAATATGAATTGTCGCGAATATTTGTAAGAGTTACACAATTATATAGACTTAGCTAAACGAATTGGAACTCTATTAAATGAAAAATGCTGTGCCTAAAATATCTATATTAAATACATATATAAATATATATACATTAATGTTTAAAAAATATATTATAAATGTAAGTTGAAGCCTTGCTCAGTGTCATTGGAATGTAAAATGCTCACAGTCTGCTCTTAACTTTGATTTGTGCTCTCTAATCTCCTAAATTGTGCTCAATTATATCAGACTAATTGTAAGTAATAAATATTATATATAATATTGTACATGTCGTTAATTTGTTCATGTTTTTGCGGTGTTCTCAATTCGCTTTAGTTCTCCAGCCGCGCGGCCTTTTGTTCATGTGATGATCGAAAACTGTTTCTAAAATATTCAACGTAAATTCCACATCCCCATAGCTGAGACAAAGGGGCGGCCTAAAGCTGAGCACCTGTACAGCAAATAAAATAGAGAAAATATCAATTGTAAAATAAATACGTGAACAGTATTAATGGAATAATTATAGAATAATACATACTTGTAGTTAGGAAAGTTGCGTATGAACATGAGTTAGGAGAAAACCCACAGAGTGTTTTTAGGTATTAGATCATGGTGTTTCAAAAATGCTATGCATATTTTATTAAGATGATAAATTAATATTTAAAAATATACTCGAAAACTGATGAAAATGGATTTTCTAAATGTCATCATCATATCTTTATTGTATTAATCAATTTTGAACGTAAAGCTATTCTATAAATGCATTTTCATATGGCAAAATCTCTTCCTCAAGTCAATTCCTGCCAATTATACTTTGAATTTTGATTTCTACTTTTGTTTGGCCAATGTCTCCGCTATGGCACGGTCGAAAACATCCACGGCAAACTTGACATCATTACGGGTGACGCACATGGGCGGCTTAATGCGCAGAACCTGGAAAAAAGGTGTGTGTACAACAATATCGATACAGAGATGAGCGTGAGGAAAGGGATAGACAGAAAGTGGACAAACATATAACCATATTTTAGATTAGTATATGCAGGATTTGATGAAAGAGTTAAAATAAGAACTAACACAATGAACGAAAGATGAGACACCTCTTGGGGCAAGTTAACATGCAGACACAAATGTGGACAGACTGAAGAATACTTACATTGCCATGCAGACCGCCGCGGCCAAAGAGCACGCCCATATCCTTGCACGCCTCCCAGATGTCCAGGACATGTGGCGCCGCCAGCGGGGCACGCGTCTCCCGATCGTTGACCAGCTCGACGCCGATCATCAGACCCTTGCCGCGCACATCGCCAATCAGTTCGTGGCGCTGCTGCAGCTCCTCGAGGCACTTGAGGAAATAGGTGCCCACGTCCAGCGCATTGCGCTGCAGCTGCTCCTCCTCAATGACGTCCAGCACGGCGATGCCCACGGCACTGGCCATGGGATTGCCGCCGTACGTATTGAAATGGAGTGCCATGCCCAGCGAGGCGGCGATTTCGGGTGTTGTGACGACCGCGGCGAGCGGAAAACCGTTGCCAATGCCCTTGGCCATGGTGACAATGTCCGGTGTGTAATCGTGCGCCTCGAAGCCCCAGAAATGTTCACCAGTCCGGCCAAAGCCCGTCTGCACCTCGTCCGCCACAAAGAGTCCGCCGTTGGCGCGCACCAACGCGGCCGCCCGCTTCAGATAGCCCTTGGGAAACTGGACGGTGCCGCCCACGCCCTGAATGGACTCGGCAAACATGGCGGCCACCTTGCCGCGCGGCAGCGAGTACTTGAACGTCTGCTCCAGCTCGTTGTAGTAGTTGTTGCCCGCCTGACAGTCGCCGGGCGCACAGCTGCAGCTGCGTGTTGTCTGCACGGGTGAATCGCGGCACGCCGAGCCGCCCCAGATGCCCTGATAGGGATCCGGATTCATGACGTGCAGTATGCCACTGTTGACGCCCGGCAGCGGATAGCGCCACGTCGAATGCGCCGTCAGACCCATTGTATACGGCGACATGCCGTGGTAGGCGTTGCGGAAGGTTAAAATGTCCTGGTTGCCCGTATGGAGACGCGCCAGCAGCATGGCCAGATCGTTGGCCTCCGAGCCGGAGTTGACAAAGCACACAGACTTCAGATTGCCCGGAAACTTGGCCACCAAGCGCTCGGCGTACTCATGGATCTTGGGATGCATGTAAATGTTGGTTGTGTGCCACAATTTGGAGATTTGCTCGTTCAGCGCCTGGTTCACTTTTCTGGGCAAACGGATAAATACAGGTTAAATTGGTAAAACGTATGCATAAATACAGCTTTGGCTTACGGATGACAGTGGCCCACGGAGACGGTGACAATGCCGCCAAACATGTCCAAATAGCGTCGACCCTCGTGATCCCACAACCACTGCATTTGCCCGGCATGGATGACCAGTGGCTTCTTGAAGTGCGCCAACAAATTTGGTGTCAGATGGGTCTTGCGTGTTTCCAGTATCTGCTCATAGCTGGGACCATTGTACGCGACTGGACGGTGCTCACATCCCGGCATCTCAGCCGGCATCTGTGTCATGACCGCCGGCGCGACCTTCGAGTGCAATGTGGAGCTGGAGCGGATCAGCTGGCGTGTTGTGGGGCCTGCAAAACAGGAAGGGAGCAAAACAAGGTCCTATAAGAAATATGGTAACGATCAACTTAATTTTTTTTTTATTTTTAAATACGTGACCATTCCCATACACTACCCATCAAAACTCAGTCAAAAACAAAAACGATATTTACGTTTGGGGCTGCTTTGTCTTTAGTTTGATTTCTTGATTTCGCATTGATTGATTACAAATATTTAAATTTCAATTTTTTTCGAAAATTTTTTAAAGAATATGCATCTATTAATAAAAATCTAGAATTTCTAAATAAAATGAAATTGCTATATATTGAACATGGCCACGTTCTAGCAAAAATTTGAAAATCAGGTTGATAAACCGAAAGTCGAAAGAGCTTAATTACCAATTCAATTACTTTGGTAATTAAAAGGAATTGATTGTGTGATTTAGTTATACATTTTATATATATATATTATACATTTTTAATTATTATAAATATAAATTTTACTATCAACGTTTTTTAGGGCAATTTTAGCAATATAGCTTTAGCCAAGACAGTTCTTGGTGAACATGAATATAAGTATGTATATAACATTTATTTATTTCGTGACAAAATTATAATACCCTTAATATAATATTTACATAAATAATATTTTCAGGTAGCTCAAGCGTGAGATTACTTATTTTTTATGCCTTTTGAGATTGCAACAACAACGATGTTGAAACACGTGACATTCTGTGAAAATAAATAACAAAAACATAGACAGCAGATTTCCATGTTCATATAGTTCATACTCGAGTAATGTGAACTGTTCAGAAATGCAAATTGAAAATGATTAAGCGCCAGGAAAGTGTGTGCGGGTGCGAGGTGGTCCGAAAGAACCACAAAGTAAATTGAAATCGAGACACTGCACCGAAACCCATTTGTCTGAGGTGAACTTGGCTGAGTCGCAGTTTGCGACCTGTCTATAAGGTCTCTCTGATATCTTTGTAATGGGATCGCCTTTGTGCATATTCAATTAGTTCTGAACAGCAAAACTGGTCGCAGAGCTGCAGAGAAATTGCATTTGTTGTTGTTGTTGTGTAATTTGAGGCAATTAATTGTTGATAAATGCGCACACATTTGTGGGGTGAGCGGGGGCTGTTCAGGTTGAATTTCCTTAAACAATGCTATTCAATTAATTCTTTAAATTAAATAAAAAATAAACGCTTGCATCGGGTTTAAAGTACTTAGCTCTTAAACCAATAAGAAAGTACAACTTTTATTGGTGAACGGACAGTTTAATACTTAATTAGACGTCGAGTTCTTAATGAAAAATTTTATTAAAATATTATATATTTATCAAAAAAGAAACATGCGATGATTTTACTATATAAATTCACCCAGCAACGCGTACTAAAGCCCCGTACTAAGATAACCATTTACTGATAAAAAATAGCCCCCTGGACAGACAAACTTATATATGAACTCTCTTTATCGCTCCCTCTCTCTTGCTCTCGCTCTCTTATCACTAAGCACACGACAACAATAACAATTGGAGAATCTTATCACTGGTTGTCCACGCAATCGAACGTGATTAGAACCGATAGAGCCGTTCGTGGAGAGATTAATGGGTGTTCGGCTGTTCGGCTGTTCCTCGCATATCACGTTCCGCATTAATGTGCGCAGTTGCGGATCAGTTGGTCGGTCAATGCCGTTGTGTGCCTGGACGGTCAACAAACATTTCTATTAAATTTAAATTAGAATGAATAATGAAATGTTGATTGAGTGAAAGCAGGAATACGTTCAGCAGGCTGTCTGTGAAGGTGCCTAACACATACTCTACAATTATAGAAATAACACTGAATACCATAGATATAAATCACTTGTATTGATATGGTAGTAGTAGTAGTAGTAGAAGAAGTATTAGTAGTAGAGATAGTAGTAAATTGTTTTTAGTTTGATTTCAATATAAACAAATATTATTAAATTTTAATTAACTAACATATAAAGATGAAAATAATTAGTTAATAAAACAACTAATTTTTAACAATTATTTAATAATAGTAACATATATAATAAGGATAGTCCCAGAATAATTAAACAAAATCTAAATTATATGAATTGATAAGACAATCTAATTTATGAGCACCCCAAGGAGCTGATAACCATTGCATTAGACATCGAAGACAAATAAGCTCATTGAATAGTCCAATTAAATCTACATCTTATAAGAATAACGGTGACCCACATAAAAATATTCTTAAAATGAACATAAAAATGTTCTAATTGTGCCGGAACTAAAATGGGGTACATTAGCATTTAAAAAATTGATAATTCTTGTTCGATTATGCGATAAACACAAATATAAATAGATGTATATTACCTATACACCGATATGTACATAGTTTTTTTCCACTTACCCAATACTCTTTTCGACATCATATTGATTATCTTATAAAAATTTCCTGATGCAAATGCAAATGTTGCTAGTTAATGTCACACTTCCTGATTAATTTGTCTACCAGTTTAGATTTTTACAATGTCGCTTTGCACTTTTGCGTAGGAACTGTAAACGCAGTTGTTGTTTTTTTGTTGTTTTGTCGCCGATCTCGCACGAATCAAATGGAATCGGTCCGCGCGTAACGACGTCAAAATCCCAACTAAACAAAATGGAATGAAAATCCAGCGCCCGGCATTGCTACGTTTCGGTCTGTAGTCATTTGGTATGGTAAACAATCCCGAGCCGGCTGAAAAACGGGAGAATTATAAAAAGAGAGAGAGATAAAGAGAGAGATAGAGAGAGAGAGAGTCAGGTTGCACTATCTTCTGAAAGCTCTACAATGTCAAGGCTGGCATTATTTCTGTGGGCTATCGTATAACGCTCGCATTTAACAGCTATTCCAATAATTAATAAAAAAAACTCTCACTTTCAGTTTCGAGTGTGTTAAATATGCACTAAAGACCGATTTTTTGCTATATGTAAATTAAATTTAAAAATCTTATTTGTTTGTTTCGATAAGGTAAATAAAAATTAGGAAAAATAAATTAATAAGTTTCGAACCAAAGTCATTCCTTTTTTTATAATTATCTATCTTTCATGATTTAAAAAATATTAAAGTTTTGGGTTCACACCGGTTTGATTAAAAATTGAGAGCTCTATCATTAAATAAAAGTTGCAATGAATATTTTAACTGCAGCTTATAGAAATGAAAAACTAATTAAACATAACACAAACATCATTAATTATAATTATCTAAATAAAAATTGTAAACAATTATAGCTTATGTGTAAATAGATAATTGTAATTACAATTTCTTGTTGAATTGAAAAACTTTTTAATTTGTAGCTCACAATTTTATTTCTTTTGTTGTTTTAGCTGAAGCACAAACTACGAACACAAGTGCACAGATTCTTATTTTTGTTATTTATATAAATATAGTTTTGTTTTTAACAAAATATATATACAGATATATAAGTATATGTGTATATAAATATGGATGCTGTTGTCCAAAATGTTTGCTCTTTAGTTCTTTTATTTAATTCCCTTGTTAGCAGATTTAATTCAATTTAATTAATTATTAATTTGCAACTGGGCCGTGTGTTTGGTTTATTTGCAGATTTTATATTATGCATTTTGCATTTAGCGCTAATTTACAATCGTATTATTATTCTTGATAATTATATAAACATTTGTTATTTATACAACACAATTAAAATATATTCTACACTTTGTTTTAGTATAATTTATATATATATCTGTTATTTCAATCAACATCACGAGTCTGCGCTTTGATGCTCCCATCGCCGTTTGCCTTCAGTTTGAGTCCTTCACAGATGCCACGAATTAGACAGTTATTTGTATATGTATATAAATATAAATATATATACGCTCGATATAAAAAGGGTTTTCGGTTGCTAAAAACAAGCGCTAGGTGGCGTTAGTTAGGCGGCTTACAAATAACAAAACTGAATAAATGGAGTAAAAAGCACACACAGCATCAAACAACAACTGCAGCGAATCCAGTTGTTTGCCTAATTAAAATCGGTGTACGGATCGTGATTGGGACTGCGGGGCGTGGCCGGTGGCGCTGACGGCTGCTCCAGGCTGGCAGCCATTTGACGGAGATTATCCACGCCCGCCAGCAGTTGCCTGTGGAATGCAGAAAGCTGTTTACAAGTGGGCCAAAGATTTCTTCAAAACTCACCTCAAATTCTGTTCGGCATTGTCGGCGGCACGCAGCAAATCGCGCGACAAATGATGCGTTCTGGACGGACGCGATGTGTTGCTGCTGCTGCTGTGGCTGCTGCCAGGCGTCACGACTGAAGCACCACCAACGCCGCCAGCAGCTGCTGCTGCAGCTGATGCTGCTGCACCACCCGACACCTGATCGCTGCCATCGCGTAGCGTAAAAAGTTCCGCCTGCAGGAGATTTTCAATTAGAATCGATTTACAATTGATTGACATTTGATGACAATTCACCTCTAGCTGTGCCACCTGGCGACGCAGACGCTGTGTGCTTTGTGTTTGGGCCGTGGCCGCCAGCGCATCGCGGCGTCGCGTCTCTGTCAGCGACAGCAGCTGCTGCTCAAACTCGTTGGCCCGGCGCGTCTGCACGCTGAGCTCGAGTCGCAGCTCCTGAATTTCGCGCTGCAGTCGCTCGTTCTCCTGGCGAAGTGTCGACGCGCCGGCATCGGCCTCCTGCGGCGGCGAGTCTATGGAATTCGAGGGCAGTCCTATAGCCACGTCGGCCATTCGCTGGGACGAGTGTAGGATGGGGCCGTCGGATAGAAAGTCGGGCAGCATTTTAACCGTGGAGCCAGCCGCTGCTTCGCTAGCCGCTGGCAGTGTGGAGGCACTGGACAGACCAGCGGCCACAGCGGCGGGTAACAGCAGGGCGCCGCCTGCAGCGCCGCTGCAGCTGGGTGCCTCGGCGCCAGCGCCCAGTGGCGAATTGGGCGGCGAGCTGAGATGCGCCTCCTGGCACCAGGCATCCGGCAAATGATCCTGCACAAAGTCGGGCAATGCCGACGCGGCACCCGCCACGTTTGACGCGGCGTCCAGCGGCAGATCGAGCTTCATTTTGGGCGCCGAGGTCAGCACCAAGCGATTCGGACGCAAGGCAGGCCGGCGACGCGGCGACGTGGTATGCGGGGGCATATCATAGCTGGAATAGGAGCGCGGCACGTAGCGCGAATTGCTTGCCGCCGCCTGCAGATTGGAGGCAGTCGATGGAAATATATCTAAAATAAATAAAAATGCATTTATTAGCACTTGCTCCTGCTCCTGGTAGCTGGTTACTTACCATCGTCGGCGCGCTCGTCGTAGAGGCATCTGTTGCGCACTTGGGCCAGGCCCACATGATCATAGTCGTCGTCATCGTCGTCCAGCACAACACCGCTACGGTCCACCTCGAGACGCAGATCCGGGCGCAGTCGTGTGCCGGAGCTGCTGATGCTGTTGCTGATGCCGCCGCCACTGCCGCATGCCGCATACTCCGCCAGACTCGCCTGCGAGTCAAACGAGCTGAAACGCGGCGAACGCTTCATTTTGGAAGCGGCGCTGCCATTCAAATCCGGCTGCATGTGGCTAACGGACGCCGATTGCGGCACCTTGGGCCGTGCCCCTGTTGAAGTTTGCAGCGATGACGCTGACGTCACCGTGGCATTTGTGTTGTTGCTGCTGCTACTGCTGCTGCTGCAGCCCGCTGCGTCCAGGGAGGTGACTGTGCTGCTTGGCGCGGTTACTGTGCCGCTGCTGTTGAGAAAGTGCTTGAAGGAGAACGTTGATGTGGAGCTGGTGGAGGCGGCAGTCGAGCTGTTTGTTGCACTCGTTGTTGACGTAGACGCTGCTGCTGCTACTGCTGCTGCTGCCGTGGTTGTTGTTGTTGTTGTGGCTCGTATGTTTGTGTAATCGCCGCGACTGCTGGCACTGCCGCTGCCATTTAGCCACAGGTCGGCAAGCAAATCGTTAACATTGTCGCCGCGTGCGCTCGTTGACAGCTTAGCATCGCCGCAGGCGCCGCTGCCGTCGCCAGTCAGGTGTTGTTGCTCCTGTGCTGCTGTTGTTGCTGTTGCTGCAGCAGCAGCAGCAGCATCGTCCGTATTGATGTTGTTCCCATTGCCATTGGCCATTTAATCTGTCGTTAAATCAATGTTCAACAGTTGCTTCCAATTTTATTGGCAATGTTTTCGGTTCGTCTATTGTGTGTTATTGCCTTTTGTGTTTTGTTTTTCGCTGCAAATTTAGTTAATTTCGCGTTGCATTTCTCTGCCGACTTTTCACTAGAGTTGTTGTTGCTTAGAGCTGGCCATAAACGATAATCTTCAATTTCTGTTGCTATCGATGTTTGAGACTAGCTTATCGATAGTTTTTACATATAAGCGCAAACTAAAAGTCAATATTTGTAACAAAAATTAAGTTTCTAGTTGAGTGGCCAAACAAATATTATAACTATCATTTTTATGTTTACTATATATGTTATAAACGCATTTTGCATTATTTTGCGCTCAACTTTAGCTATTTAAAACTATCGAATGTCTTTCGCTATTTATGTAGAGTGACCATTGCGTGCATAATATACTAACACTTGCGTTGCCAACGATCTGCATTTAATAGCTCGTTTTTCGCTATACAAGTTTTGAGATTTCGGTGTTAGCCGCTTATGTTCACATTGCTCTCGTGGTTTTGTTTTGTCTTTGCACTCCTTGCCTATCGCTTCCGCGGAGAACGGCGATTTTGGGCATAAACGTAGCTAATTGGCGCAATATATGCATAATTAATGCAATCAAAAGCGAAAGGTGAACGTGTGTACGTTTTGTGTAAATAATAATAAAGTGAACGTTGCAGCAAAACATAAAAAAAACACGAAGCCAATAAGCAAACAACTTACAAACAAAACAGTGCAAGGGCGGTGTAAAGAAAGTGGAAAAGAAAATTCTGCGTATCAAACAAACCGGTCGGCGCGCAACATACATACACACACACATACATAAATATATATACAAATACAGACGAAAACGTCCTCAATATTGTATGCAAAAGACGCATTTTGAACAAAAATCGTGTGCTTAAAAGAAATAAGAAAAAACGTACGCAAAACGTACAATACATACATACAAATTTCACATTGTGTTTTCTATATATTTCTTATATTTGCGCTGACCAAACGAAAAACGCAAAAGGCGGTCGCCATATGCCACTGTGACTGCGACTGCGACGGCGACTGTTATTGCTGCTGCGGGGGTGACAGTGCCAGCGGCGTACCGAAGGTGGTGAGAGAGCAAGAGCTAAAACGACGCAACGCAACGCGACGCGACGCTCACCTTTCGCGTATTGTAACTACAACATACAAACTAACCCCTCCCCGCTGCAGCAGCATTGTGTGTTCCACTTTCCCATAGGCAGCGCCCCTTTTGCTCCGACTATGCATGCTGTCCTGATTTCGAGAGCGTCAGAGCGAGAGAACGGACCAAACTAGTGGCCATGTATTCGAACTAGTGATCAGAGTAGCAGCAGCTTTCCAAGCTAAACTCGCTCTCTTGTGCAAGAGGATGAGCGAGAGAGAGAGGATCAACTGGTGACAATGTATTATTGATCTGGAATAGCCTTTGCAGTTAAATTCACGCTCTTGTGCTCTCTCGTGCGTGTGCCAATTTACATTAATCAGAGAGCGCATTCTTGATAAAATGCAACGGAGCTGCAACTGCGACTGCAGCAGGCAGGTGAGTTCCAATTAGGACACGGCTAAGCTCAAGTGCCTATCCATTCATCCTTCCAACCATGGGTTTTTTCTTTCCTTTTTTTCTGCGGGGTTGTTTCATTTACTTGCAGCAGCCGCCTGGCCACGGCCCCATTTATTGACTTGTCTACATTTCTTCTTCGCCTTCTGCTGTGTCTGTCATTGCCGTCCCTTTCCACTGCTCCGCTTTTGTATACAAATTATGGTGCGCTTTGCTTCTTGTTGTTCTTGTTTTTACAGTTGTTGTTGTTTTAAGCTTTTATGGCATTCGCTGCTGCTGCGTCGTGCATTCCACTCATTTGTTGTTTTTATTGTTTCTGTTGTTGCTGCACACACACATGCCCATCCATATGTATATAGTGTAAACGTTATAAATATAGATTTTAATTTGCTTTTACCGCATTCGAAATTGATTTCGGTTTTGGCCCACTGTTAATAATTTCTGTGCCCTCCGCTGACCCCGTCCCCATATTTGTGCGTGCAATATGCCAAGAAAAGTGAAAATTGACCTGACTCCGTTGGGGGTGTGGGTGAGTTGGGTTAAGGCGTAGGGCAGCTAGTTTTTCTTTTCTCTTAATATCGTTTGCACCTCTGCCTTAACCTGACGTCTTCTCTTGCTGGTAATTCAATTAACATTTAGCCCCAACACTTCTCTAACAAACCCCCTCAACCTTTCGACAATTTGTTGACCCACTTTTTGGTGTTTTCGTTTTGCTGTTAATTAATATTTGTAATTTTCGTGTTTCCCCTCGTCTCCTTGGCTGGTTGGCTGCGTGACTTTTCGAAAGAAAAAACAATTTACTCCATGTATTATTTTTAATCAATGGCTGATATCAATATTAGTTTTATACCATTACTACGCCACAAAAAACCACATTCTGAAGGTAATTATTTTTTACTTTAAAATTTTAAAATTCAAGTACCCGAATACCCTTCCTAAACTCGCATAACTGTTAAATCTCTACCGGTTTTTATGTTCAATGGCATTTTGTTCATGGTTTGTGCTTAAGATTGATTCTGTATTTAAATGGGGTCAAAATTGAACAGGTATTCGCAGCTATTCATTTTCGAAACAATTTTTTTCCAAATTTAAAATTGCGAATTTTTGTTTTTAATCGATTGCGTTAGTCATAATTAGTAGAAAAATCAACATTAAACCCGATTCTGAGAGGTCAAATTTTTTGGCAAAAATTTTGACAAGTAAAGCTCTCGGACCCATAGCTCCCATATTTCAAACTTCCATAACTTTGTCAAAACTGAACCGATTTTCATGTTTGATGGCATTCTGCTCATGTTTTGTCATCTAGATTAGTTCTGCATTTAAAATATATGAATTTTTGAAAAAATTTTTTTTTTCATTTTTTTGTGAAAATATCATGTACCCCCCCCTTATTCATTTTCGAAAAAATTTTTTTTTCAAAATTTAAAATTGCGAATTTCTGTTTTTAATCGATTGTGTTAGTCATAATTAGTATAAAAATCAACATTAAACCCGATTCTGAGGGGGTCAAATTTTTTGTCAAAAATCGTGCCAAAATT
>SCDS01001190.1:0-13988 GCA_004149465.1 Drosophila nigromelanica | reverse complement strand
AGACGACGTTCTCTTATCTCCTTTTTGTTCTTCCTTTCTTTTGGTCTCGATCTGCCTGCGAGCAGAGCTTTGTATTTAGTCACAAATAAACCTTACAAAGGAACGGTTGCGGCTTTACTTATTATTACAAAAACTTCCCTTGCTACGGCAGCGAGATTCTGTCCAACAATTCTTAGTTGACCCGACACAATTATTTTTATTAAACGGTAATTATAAACTTATATTTTTTATTTTTCTAAAGCTTGCTATTAATTTCAAATTATGCCTGTGAGCAAAAACTTAAGTAATTTACGTAAATAATTTAAAAATTATTAAAAATTGCATTTGCGTTGAACGCAATTTTTGCGGTTTCATTTTTTTGGCCAAGTTTTTTTTTATTTTGTTGCTGTTTTGACCGCTAATTACATTTTAATGTAAATTAATGAATGTGCGCACTTAACTTGGCCACATTGGCTTCAGCTCTATGGCCTGTCAACTTGGCTGACCGACAGGGCGAGGGACAACACGTTACGTCTGCGTCCCCAATTCTCCAGCTGAGTCAACTAACTCACACTGCCATTGGATTGACAGAGACGCACTCGGCTCATTAGCCGCTGGTTCGCTTTCGAAGGCCAAGTGTGATTTTGTGCCCCAAGTTTTTGATAAATGATTAAAATAAATGATGCCTGAGACTGGCTTCATGCGATTGCCAAATTGAGAGAAACCGCAAATCGTGATTTTTGCGTTTTCAGGTTAAAGATAAATTCCGATAGGTTTTTGACACTGACATTTATAATATTCTCTACTCTAGACATGTTCTAATATTAATAATAAAAAAACAATTGATACTAGTTACTTGAAAATCTATTTAATTCTGTATATATTTAAAATGAAACTCCTATTTACAACTTTTCTTAAAAAATATTTGAATGTATATACCGCCAAATTCTGCCGTTTTGTTAGTAGTGCTCATTAGTAGGCTTTGTGGCCAACCACAACTGCATTCTAAATTTGTTTAACCTGAACCCTAGCGCAATACAAAGCTTTTTTACCCAAAAAATTTTGTATAATAATAAAAGCATGTCTTACAAAATTTGCGCTTGTTAGTTATTTCCGCTAAGAAAATTGTTCGGGTGACCAAAGAAGCAACTACATAGAGGTACTCATAGCTAGCATTTCTTATTATTTAGATTATATTTTTTCTTCGCTCTTTTTTCTGCTGCTTGTTAACAAATTTTATGCATTTCTTAACTTGTACAGAGCCAAGTTAACGAGTGGAGGATTTCAGCTTGCTTATTATTATTTACGCTGGTTCGCACTATTTTCTTCTTAATTTTTTTTTTTGCCATGGTTGGGAGAGCGGGTACCGGCCAGCATTGTGGTTATCATAGTTTAACAAGTTTTCAAAGAGCATGAAATTTCTTTGGACTGGCCCAGCAGCTAAAATACAAAATGCAAAATGCTGAAAATGCGTGCATAAAACTTTTTATCGTTAGCGCAGAAAATGCTGGAAAATATTGCATTAAAAGCAGCCGGTGCCTCTCCTCCCCTGTCCCTTCTCCGTACGCAGTCTTCAACCTGCGACCCTGCGCTGCCTGTGCTGCAGGTGTATTGTCCAAGCTGGGCGCCATTTTGTTTGGCCAGCGCGCATTTTGTTAATTTTCAGCGCCAAAAGCCAAAAGAAAGTTGCCTTCGCCTTCAAGAAATTGCGCCCGTGTTCTTTTTCTTCTTCTTATATTTTTTCTTTTTGCCGCCAACTTGCAGCAGCGCCATTTTGTTGTTGTTGTTGTTGTGTGGCACTGTGTGCTAGGCAAAATTAATTCATAATTAGATGACACCATCCGTGCGTAAATAATAATTTTTGCCGTATATTCTTTTCTATTTTTTGCTCTCTCTCTCTCTCTCTCTCTCTTGCCCACTCTTCTAGTTAGTTAAAACGCGCGAATGAGTTTTCTTGAGTTGCTCAAACCCCCTTCACTCGCCGCCTTTGCTGCTGCTGCTGCTGCTGACGCATTGTGAGTAAAAATTTTGTGGCGGCACAAGTTTTTTTTGCCAGCCTGGCAAATTCTTCAGTTCCAATGACTGCTCTGTGCGTAAGGTTGAGCAACTTTTTATCCAATCCCGTGCTCTTGCAATTTGTATACCCTATCAAATGTAAACAAGATAATACTTGTACTATTAATCATAACAATATTTAAATTAATTGAAATTTTGTTTTATTTTGTTTTTTGGTTTTGTAACTTTTTTGAATGATTATTGTTTTTACTTATTTGAAAAAAAAGGCTTAAAAATTTTTAATCAATATATTTATTGTGGTAACTACCATATTTAAATTTATAGATTAGCTTAAGGCTTAAGGTGTTTCAAGTGTAGTTTTTTAAATGATTTAGTTTAAGGCAGTGAAAAATATAATAAAATTACTTAATCGCGTTGTATAATAACAACGTCTTCAAAAATTATAGTAATCGGTTTTTGTATATATGTATTATATCTATTAGCCGTTGATAAGATCGGAATATTTAATTATTTTCTTTCTTGGTTTTCTTTCTGTCTTAACTTATAATTTATGAAATGTAGAGCATTGGAATTTCGTTATTTTGACTGATACCTGCACTTGTTTTCCATTGGCGCGTTTAACTTTCTTTTTGTTTTCCCATTTCGTTTCTTTTCGGGCTTTATTTTTTTGTATTTCGCCAACTTGCGGCGCTTCTATCAACGCGCCCACATCTTCAGCTTGTAGTTTGCCAGCTCCTCCACGGCTGCTCTTCTGTTTGGCCCCGCTCTGTTCTGTTCTGTTTGTTTCTTTATCGCGCATTTACCAAGTGCCAAAGTTTTCTCGTTATAAGTTTTGTAGCCTTTGTGTGTCTCTCGCGCGCGCGCTCATCTCGCAGTTCGCAGCGGCGAAAACTTTCGATATTTCTTCAAAGTTTATGGGCGTTGCGATTTTGGGGCTTCGCCTGCAACGCGCTGAGCTGCAAAAAAAAAACCAAACAAAAAAAATAATATTATATTATTTTATTGTTGTTTTGGCTGGCGCATAAGTTTATGGCAAACACTCGCGCTTGCTTTTTTTTTTGATTTTTTTTTATATTTGTGCTTGCATTATCCTGGCCAAAGTTTTGCTCGCTCGCAAATAAGTTGAAGCCCTGCCACACCACGGCGGAAGCCGCACTCCTGTGTGTGTGTGAGTGTGAGAGTGTGTGTGGGTGTGTGTGCATTTGCCCCGCCGGCACGGCCATAACTTTGGCTCCATTTGCTGCGCCATTTTGCAGCTAGCTAGCCCGGTTTTGGATGCCATTCCACAGACAACCGGGCCAGAAATCGTGGCAGCGCGCAGATAAGCCAAAGTATTTCCAGAATCGCGTGCAACTGCAAAGTGCACTTTAAATTCTTGCAAATGAGTTGGCTTAGCCTCCATGCGGCTCAATGGATTTGCATCCCGGGAGCTCCTGCAACTGCAGCATTTTCTAACAGCTAAACTTTTAGCGATTTTTTGAGTTTGCCGGCAACAACGATATGTTTATAATTGTACATGAAATAGTTTAGCATAGAAATTTTTCATTAATGATATGTTATAGATATTTCGAGAACTAATATTCTTAATAAATTTATGAAGATATCTTTGCATTAGTAATTTTTTCAAGGTAAATTATTATATTGAAATCGTTTAAATAAAAAGCTATATCAATAAATTTTAAAGAACCTCAAGCTAAAATAAGTCGCTACGTCTTAAAAAAAATATTGAACCTATCATAAAACCTACTCCAATCGGTTCTATTCACACTTTTTTGTGTAAAAATTCCATAACTTCAGCTTCATTAAATAAAAGCCTGCAAAAGCTGTTTGTCTGCTTTACTGTGTGCATTTATGGAGCGCACTATTTGGCGTTAATGTCGGTTCCTGCATTACCGACAACGGAAGCACTACGAGATCGCTGCCATATGCCCAAACAGTGCTGGGCATATGATGAGCATTTAAATAAATTGCATTAATAATTTAATGCGCGATTTTATATGCAGGCAAGCAATTAATATGCAATAAATGATAAATAAACAATATTAATGAAGCGTAATTATTTTTTCCCGGGTGCAAAGATTTATGTGACACACACAAGTACACACACCCACACACACACATACGCACACCCGCAGCAAGCAGGAACTAATTTTCAAGGTCATTAGAATGCGCCAATAGAGACTCTCTCAGACTCGAGAGACTGAACTGATGCTGGCATCCTTTTGTTGTTAATGTTTATGATAATCACAACAATAGGCCAGTTGCCATTGTTATTGTTATTCTTGTTGTTGTTGCTGCTGTTGTTGTTGCTCGAGCGTAACCCATAAATACTAGACGCAGTCAAAACAATTGCACAGACGACGCGACGTTTATAGACAATAACAAGGCAAATCGACGCAATCGATAGGCACTTTGATATGGGCCGCCATTCAAAGCGGCCCCCAACCCCCCCTCCTCCTCCCCCTCCGAGCCCCCGCACCCCCGCTCGACTGCTTCGGCAACTATTGTCCGTGTTGGCGTCGCTGTCGTCGTCCCGTTTGTCCTTTTCGCAGGCGTGCAGCAAATGGCATAACTTCCGTTTTTGCTTTGTCGCTGAAATTACGGAAATTATCAATAAATATGCGAGACCAGGGTCCCCACAAAAACCCCCTTACTCCACCCAGGCGAAACCAGTTCTAGCCAAAAATTTCGTACGCAACTCTGGCAAAAATATTATTCGTGCTCGCCTGATTTTTATGCTGCATGGTGGCCAGTTTTGTGTTCTGTGCTGCATGAACCGGAAGCATCATTATCATAAATTATCATTTTGTAGGAATTGCATCCGCTGTGACCCAACAACAACAACAACAATAACAGCAACATTGACAATTTCAATTGACGCTCACTCCCACCAAATTTGTGCATTCGTGCAACCTCCCAATTTCATATCCTGCACATTGTCATTGTCATTGGCATTTATTTAACGCCCAAATATTTTACTAGTTTAATTTATTGCTGACCCATGTGATCAGCGGCCATATTTATTAAGCTTGTATTTTTTGTCATTCCATTCAATCGAAATCGTAATAATTGTTAAGCTAAAGTTTAAAATTTTTCTTCGAAAATAACAAAGTAAACATTACATTTTATGATGAAATTTTCAAAAAAAAAAAAAGCTGTAGATAGAATTTAGCTACAATTTATTAAAAACAATCAGTACTTAAAATCGGTTTTCAACCAGATTTTTTTTTTTGAAATATATCGCTAAACTTTACCTTATACTTATCTACAGTAAATACTCTACTGATGGACAGCCTTAAAACTCCTTTCATCGATTATTTGTTAACTTTTTCTTATAGCTGAAAAGTTGTTGATTATTAACTATTTTCATTTGTTAAAATGAAAGGAGGAAAATCGAAAAACACGTCTAAAATATTTCAAAGAATCTGCTTTGAGATCAAAACGAATGTCACGTACGTAGCTCAGCTGCGGCGTCAATGATTCAGCTCGAACGGATGCAGAACCCGCTGAGAATGCGACGTGATTGAGGCTGCGGCCTAGAAAGGAAGGGGAGGCGAAGGGGAGGCGATGCGGAGGCAGAGGCAGAGGCCCAACGGTACGATGAGGCGTATGAATCATTTGTGCCATATACGAAAACAAGCATCGATATATCAACAAACTATATATACATATATATTTATATATTTATATATATATATATATATATAAAACCAATCTGTGGTCGCCCTCGATGCGTTATTGAGACACAGCCTTGCATGCCAGCACGTCAGGCATAAGGTGAGGCGGCCTTTTGGCCGGGCTGCGAGCTGTTGCCAAAGTTGTCATCGTTGATGCGTTGATAGCATATGAAACAGGCCACCAGCACAAGCACATAGTTCACATAGAGCACAAAACCGGCCAGTAAACTATCGTCTCGCAGGAGCACATCCAAGTTATTAAATGAGATCAGCACATGGGAGACCATTATGATCAGTACGCTGGGCACAAACAGCATTAGTGTCAGAGTCGACCAATGCCTCCAATTGTAGAATGTGCCCATAGCCATAACAATAATCATCTGAATTAGTCCCAAAATGCCAAATACAGCCATCTTATAGGGATTCGGAGAAGAATATCCATTAATTAGGAAAAAACACAAGACCAACGAAAATCCGCAAATTAAAAGAGCCATTGAGACAATCGTCAACAGTTGTTGCACACCTGTGTTCATCAGAAAGGTGCCCAGACCAAGGGTCAACAGTTCATAGCAGCAGCCAATGGCCAGCGAGTTCCAAGGCCTCACGTATTTCAATCTATAATTCATTTGAATCGCCGTCAACAGCATTAACGATCCAAAGAAGAAGCTCAGCGCGTAGAGTATATGATCTCCAGATCCGAGCATCGATAATATCATCCATTGCGGCAGTGCAAGCAAAAATAAATATGTTATGACATGTAGCGTATTTTTCACAAAACTTCTCACGTCGATGCAGAACAGACAGCGATCATCGGGCATCTTTGTCGTATATCTTAAAAAGGGATATTACTAAATTTTCTAGCAGAATTTTGCTTTCAACATTTTCTAATCTTTTTCCTGAGAAGTAAATCAAAGCTAGAGTATTTAAATTTCTTTGAAAAAAATAAGTTAATACGCATTAAAACACCTCAATTTTTTAAATATGCATATTTATTTTATAATATGAACAAATAGCCTTAAATATATTTTCCCTGCACCAGGTTGTACATAAATGTATATATATTTTATTTACATAAAGATAAATATTATATAAAAAGTTTAATATTTTATAAGTACATTATACAAATATAAGAATTATTCAGCAAATTTTATATGAAAATATATAATATATATCTATTAAGTTCTTGAATTTATAACGTACTTAATTTAAAATAATTTGATTGAATTAAGGAAAAACTAATTCGCAGCATTTACCCTCGTGTAAAGCAAACCAAATGTTGGACAGCAGGTTTTTAGTCCGAAAAATCCTCGACACAATTTCAGCATCTAGCACAGTGCTCAATCTCAGGCGGCAGCAGCCGCAAAAGTGCCGACTACTTCGTACCTCAAGTTTTGGGCCATCAAATTGAGGCCGACAAAAAAACCTAAAAAAAAAACCGAAGCCCTACGTTAAAACGCAACGCAACATAAATTGAAAAATTTTGTCGCATAAGCCGACGACCGCATGAAGGACCAAAAGCACACATATTCGCACACACTTACACACACACAGTACAAGGACACTTGAGCGGCCAAAAGTTCTTTGAAGTTGGACAGACAAAAAAAAACTGCGTCCTATGGGCGCTTAGTTTGTCTCCAAGGAAATAAAACATAATAATAAAATCAATCTGCGGCTGCTGCTATTTTTTAGCCAGGTTTTAGGTTTATTATAAAAAAAATAACCCTCAGCATTGAGGGGCTCAATAAAATTGAGTACAGACCGAAAAAACGTCTAAGCAAAAAAATTTATAAAAATATATATATACATGTATATATACGAGAAATGTAATGAAATAAAATAAAGCAAAAGCGATGTGGGAGGTGTGGGAGGGGTAATTAAAAAAACGTGTAAAAAATCCAATCAAATAAAGGAACGCAGCATGAACTGGACATTTATTTACCTGTGCTGCGTTTTGTCTTAAATTTAATTGAAAATCCGCTTAAAATTGCGCACGCAATAATATTTTTATTTATTTTTTCGTTCAACAGCTCTCTCAGTCACTCACTCGCTGACTATTGCTATCTCGCTCGCTCATAATTACAAACGATTAAAATCTGTGAAAATTTATGAAATTCCATAAATCAGTGGTCCATAGTGTTCCCGGGCAATTCCTTTGACAATTATAAATTATGCGTCGGTCGCTATGCGTCCACCAGTCTGAAGGGGTAAATTGCTTAACCACAAAAATGTCACCAGGGTTCTCATCGTTTTTTTTCATAGGGGGTTGAACCCCCAAATCACCCACTTGCATGTAGTTTGCATATTGCGTTAGAAACCTTTACCCATAACTGATGATATAATTATTTCACATTTTTCAACCACCAATGCAAATTGTGATATTATGCCAAGGAGGACACTTTCCTATATATGTTTATATATGTATGTATAATATATATATATATATATATATATATATTGATTGAATTTTAAACTTGACAGTGCAACGATGCGTTAATCTGAAGTTCGCCTCAGGTTGTTGTGGCAACCTGTTGTTGATGAGCCGAGCGACCACAAATCCATATGCCCAATTAGTCGGTTTATAACTCCAATTTGTGCACTGTCAGTGGTGTTTTTTAATGCGGTGCTAACGATCTGGCTGCTGTTGCTTAATTGGCAATTCAAAATATATTGCATACATCATTGCTAAATTCGAAGACTTTACTAAAAATAGAAACCCACAAAAACCCTTTTATTAAAAAAAATATTTGCTTATCATTTTTACTTTATTTAGAAAAGCTGTTACTCGTATTTTTATAAAACCATATAAATTGTTAAGATAAATTTTGGCTTTTTTAAGCCAGGTAAATCTGTTGAAAACCCAAATTGTACAACTTAACAACAATATTAGCTTCTTATAGTATATATTTAATAATGTTCTCAGACGAGATCTTCATAGATTTCCACAAAGAGCAAAATTAATGAGAAGACACTCCCTTAGCCAAAACTCCCCCTTCAGCTCGATAAATGATTGTTTGTGCTGGGGTTTGAAACAACAGAAGTTGGGCAACCTGTTACCAGATTGCAGATAAAGAAAAAAACGAGCAGCCCAACCAGCCAGCCAGCTTCGACCATAAAATACAGAAATAATCAACTTTAAATCTAACGATTTACAACTGTTGTCTCGAACTGGGCTGGCAGAGGGCAAAGCGGATTTGGTAGCATATTTACAGGCGGCTTAACGTGTGTGAGGGTTGCATTTTCGATTAAGGGTCCCGAACATGGTACTGATACAGATAAGCTACAAAATTTACATACATCAAAGAGTTGCTGCACAAACGAGACAGGGCAAAAAACACACGCACACACAATATAGAAGAAAACGAACAGGCAACGAGAAAGGTTAGGGGGTGTGTGTGTGTGTGTGTTTGCGCGCAAAAAACTTGACATTTTGCACTTGGTCAGGCATGGACAGACGGCCAGCTCTGTGGAGGGTTAGGGTATGGCGTTGGTCTCAAGAGCTGCACAACTTATGGCGACATCGATAGTCCAAATACTTTGCTCAAAAAAAACGAGAAACCACTCGACAAGCTGTTGGCATACATACCACGTTCTGAAAGACACTTCAAAGTATGCTACAGTTGCTGGCAAATGTCTCGCTCTACACACACACACACACACACACACAAACCTCAATACTCATTCCGCTGGCCTCACATAAAAGTTGCCCGCCCGTCATTTATCTTTACCGAGTTTTTTTTTGTTTTTTTGACCCAAAAAAAATAAAGGTAGAGCTATCTTTGCATTGACAAAGTTTTAATACCCTTGCAGATACTACCCAGTAAACCTTTTAAATATTTCTTTATTTTAAACAGATTCTGAAAATTAATTTTTTTTAATTGAAGGATTTAAACAACTCTTTCTAAATTTGAATGTTATGTTTTTATTGTATTTATATTTAATTTTACATTTTCTAAATAATATGATAATATTATATATCTTATAAGATTTCGGACAGGCATCGGCCCAGTTCGTACTTATCATATATCAGGAACGTGTTTGTTATCTTGTGAAATGACCATTAAGATGTTGCACATTTGACTACAAAATTATAGAACCCTCACCAAGGGTATATAAAAAAATACATTAACTAGAGTTGAGCACCAGTCCAAAGTTTTTTTCTGCCTTTATTGTTGATGTTTTTTTTTATCTTTTACAATTAGAAGCGTTGTTCATGGGTTTGTTTTCGCTCTGGCCGATTTGTTTTGCTCTTGGTCAGATAAATACAATTTTTGTTAGTCCCAGTTACCATGTGATTAAGGAAGGAAATTGTTTTGGACACAGCACACACAAACAAATAACGCGCAAAGGGATGAATGGGCGGGGCACGGTGCTTGTCTTCTCTCGGGGCGTATTTTTCTCTTCTTTTTTTTATTTCGCCGCTGCTGGAGGTCGTGGTTATCGCCTAAGTAGCATCATTTAACTGCTGCCTGTGGTTGAATTTCCTTTTGCCGTACATTTTTATGGCCAGTTGTTTTGTATTGTAATTTGTTGTAATGAATGTTTTTCCAAGTTTCTCGAAAACAGTTGGACAAACTGATAAAAATCTAAACAAATCTGAAAAGTTCTCTTTCAATAGGCATGAGGTAAATACTTATGATGTAAAATATAAAAGAACAGAACTTGATCGAATCTTATAGTTTCTTTTTCGACACTAGTTTCTTATCAGTTTGATTTTAAAATGTATAATATTAATTATTTTAAAATTTTAATATGAATTTCTTTAGAGCTATATATCTTTATTAATCCATATCTTTATATACATATATTTCTTTAAAAAAAAACTTAAATCTAACATTCTTTAGAAAATACTTTACTTGACCTTAATATTACCCATATTGTAGTACATAAGCATTCCACATTTCTTTCCCAATACCATTACTTACAATCAATAAAGAAAAAAACGCCCTTCAATATTATTACCAATATTTCCTAATGACATTCCGTACAACACAGTACAAAAAACCCTCCAAAATTACAACACATAAACAAAATCAAAATAAAAATAAAAAAGTGGGCGTTTCCACATGCCACAATAACTGTCAAATATCAATATGCCCACAAAAATAAAAAAGAAAATAGCATAGAATAAATAAATTTATGTCGTACAATAAAAATAAAATCCAATAAAAATTGTCTTAGTCCATTTAGATAGATTTTTTCGTAACAAAAAAGGACATGAGAAGCGAACGGGAAATTATGCCTAATGAATGGAGGAATATGAAGTACTATACTGTAAATATATGTGGTAAAAAGACCCGCATATTCAAATGACATTGCTGGGAACACAGTTCCAAACGGACAGACCCGATCCCAATCCCAGTCCCCGAACCAAGCCCGGACGGAAGGTCAAGTTCAAATGCAGCGCACCGATAATTACGCATAATTAGACAACAAATAAAATACAAGATCTCTACTCACTTTTTTTGGGACAAAATTAAAAATATTTACCACTATTTTTGTTGCGTGCCCGCATTAAGAGGGACCCTTCCCCGTTCCCTCCCTGTGGCCGACTATGTTTGCCGGCGATTTGCAGATATTTGCCTTTTGATTAATTTGATTTTGAATGTCGCATTGCTGCCTGGCATTAACCGCAATTAAAGCCCAGATGACAGATTGCCGCAATGACCAACAGAGATCGACCGTCAGCTCCACCCTGGCACCCCTGTCCCCCCTGCCCTTATGCAGAAAACACAAATGATGTTCGTTAGGCCTGCGCTGAGGGTTGATTTCGACTCTCGTTGCTGTTGTTGCCACCGCAGCGTAATAAATTTAATGATTGTTAATCTTCAATAATTTGCCATGAGAAAATGCACAGCTATTGACAGTTGTTGGGTTTGCTATGGATAGTTTGCTTGTTTATTTATGTTGCTTTGCTACGGAAACAGATTTGCTAGCAGAAAGCACTTAATATGCTCCTCGATATCCACAATAACACCAAAAATAATTAAGTCTGGCCCATTTAATTACTAAACAAGAAATTACACAAGTTTTGGGTTTAAATTGAAAGAACCCATTATTTTCCCTATCAATTTTCATAAGCATACTGACTTTAATCAGTTTTAATTTTATACATTTTTTAATTTAATAAGTTTTTAATTTTTTTCATTTAATATTTATTGTATTCAGCAATTTACATGTTAAGTTTTCAGTAATAGGTTTCCTTGCCATACATTTTTTTATAAATACCTGTTTAGTAGCAATAAACCGTACTTTAGTTGCAATTATCTAAACCTCAATGAATCAAACGCAAAAATTGGTAATATTTAATCTCAAACAGGAAAATACAAATTTGCCGCCATCGAAATTGCTGGTCAAAAAAACCAAAACAAACAAAAAAGCTGCAGGCTCTTTAAACTTTTGAACCCAACCCGAACGCAATGCCATTTCAATAACCTTTGGCTGTCGCCTGTCTCTGCGACTGCGGAAATGGAAGCGCCACAAAAAAACCAAAAAAAAAAAAGAGATGAGATGAGAATTCCTTTTGTTCTTATTGGAGCACGCGCTGCAAATGCCAATACAAATGGCGCAAAAAAGCACACGACGCGGCAAAAAAAAACAGAAACATAGAAAGCAAAAACAAACAAACCTTACGCAGGGTTGCAACCACTTTTAAGTGTTGCTGTTTGCTCTGCTTCTTCTTACTGCTGCTGTTGTTGCTTGTTTGGCTTTCGCTGGGAGCAGTCGGTGAGGTTTTTTTTCTTAAACATGCGCACTAAACGCTAATAGTTTGCGTCTGGCTCTGGCCCCAAACAACCCCCAAGCCAAACGCTTTGGCTCCATTTTGTTTGTGTAACCTGTAAAACAAACCAAACAAAAAAAAACACGGAAGAGAGAAAAGTGCGTAGGGGGACCCACAGCTGTTTGGATGATATCCGTTTGCAGGTTTGCTTAAATAACCATTTAAAATTATTTCTGCATCATAAAAACTCTCAAAATTGTATTTATCCAGCTGCGTCCGAGAATTTTGGCCGTACAACTCTCGGACTTTGTTAGATCTGTTCACTTCCTGTGTGCGTGCCGCAAGATTGATTCACAGCATGACCAAAGGTCCTGCTGCAAAATTATTCACGCGTCCGGCCTGAACATGCGAGCAACATCATAAACAAAAACGGGACACGTGCAACGCTTGATTTTTGTTGTTTCTTTTTTTATCATGCGACGTTTCTTTGAGTGGGTGAGGCGGCTTTCTATGCGGCGCGTAAGGATGGGCTGCTAGTACATGGAGCGTTCCATGGCTTAATATATCCAGCAACAATATTTGCTGTTTGAAATACCAGTGTAATTTTGCTTCACTTATTTTTAAATAACAAAAAATAAACTAACACAAAATATTTTAACTTTATTAACGTTTTAAATTCTTTTTAATTTTTTAAATTTTGTTTTGCTTAAATGACTGATAATTAATCTACTTCTAATAGGACTGTATTATAAAATAATATATTATTATATTAAAATTCCCATTGCCAATTTTCCAATTACTGCTGTCGAAGTGAAATTATTTTCCATAATTGCGTATAGCATACTTTTAAGAGCTGGTATTAATAATTATATTTTTTGTAATTCCCTTATTTTTTATACTCGTTCACGAAGAGAAACTAGTATATTGAGCTTGTGAAAATGAGAACTTTAAATGTCACCATTATTGTTAAATTTGGCATGTGACCATGACCAAAATTTTGACCCCCTCAAAATCATCTTAAATGTTGTTTTTTATGCTAATTATGACAAATACAATCGATTAGAAATAGAAATTCGGAATTCTAAATTTTGAAAAAATTTTTTTTCGAAAATGAGTAAGGGGGGGGGGGGTACATGTTTTTTTACAAAAAAAGAAAATGTATTTTCAAATATGCAAAAAACTTAGATGCAGAATTAATGTAGAGACCAAACCATGATCAAAATGCCATCAAACATGAAAATCGGTTCAATTTTGACAAAGTTATGGGAGTTTGAAATATGGAAGCTATGGATCTGAGAGCTTTACATGTCAAAATTTTTGTTATTTTTGGCATGATTTTTGACCAAAATTTTGACCCCCTCAAAAGCAGGTCTAATGTTGTTTTTTATGCTAATTATGGCAAATGCAATCGATTGAAACTATAAATTCGCAATTCTAAATTTTGAAAAAATTTTTTTTTCGAAAATGAGTAAGGGGGGGGTACATGCTTTTTTTCAAAAAAAAAAAAAAATGTATTTTCAAATATGCAAAAAACTTAGATGCAGAATTAATGTAGAGACCAAACCATGATCAAAATGCCATCAAACATGAAAATCGGT
>SCDS01001189.1:0-14005 GCA_004149465.1 Drosophila nigromelanica | reverse complement strand
TCCACTACAAATTGTGACTCGCATGTTGATTGGACGTTTTCAAATATTTCCACTGAGAGCATTAGCGCAAGGACTTTCGAGACAGTTTATATTTACCACAGTGGAATTTCAGTTAGTATTCAGGATAGTGTAAATATATCAACATAGTATATATGTATGTGACATTTGTTTTAAGAAATTTAAGATATATTTATATGCTTATGAATTTATTTAATTTAATTTATTTTTGATATTTAAACATCTGCTTTTAAGCATTTACTGGGTACCGAGGTTCAGGGTATCCCCTAGTCGGGCCCTCCCGACTAGAGCACTCTTACTTGTTTTCACATATCTCTGTCTCTACGTCTTCTATGTCTTCATCATCTATTTCCCAAAATCTATATAAGTCTTTCACCTCAATGGTTGATGCAATCATAGCTTCTTCTTCTTTGGATTTCGTGCACCCTGACACGATCCACCCGAAATTTGTATTTTGACCGAGAGGACCGTCAATCTTAATTACTCCATTCTTTAAAATGTGAGTATACAGGTCTATTCCGATTACTACTACGTCTACTCAACCTGGTTTATTAAATTGAGGATCACCTAATATGTAGTTATCCCATTTTGTTTTTATCAATATTAATTAATCTATCTGGTAGAGCTATCGTTGGTTTTGGTAAAACTATTGCTTAGATTTTGAGCGGGTCTTTTCTAGGGTCTTTAGTTTTAATTGCTAAATAAACTTCGTATTTTGCTACCCTAGATTCTGTCGACGATACTCTACTAAATCTTGTGTTAACCCGTGATCTAGGTAGCTTTAATATCTGGATTGCTTCCAATATAGTTATAGTTGCTTGTGACTCACTATCAATCAAAGCTCGCAGTTTCTCATATTCCCCAGAAATCGATTTTATTTTTATGCTCGTTCACGAAGTGAAACGTATATTGGGTTTTTGCAATGTCCGTCATGCTGTCCGTTATAAAGCCGACAATCTGAAGTGCCGTTGAATGTGCCACGCTCTAAGGACCACAATTTCTCCGCCGTTATTTAGCCGAAAATTCGAGATACCGTTCAATATGGCACGCTCGAAGGACTAAATGTTCTAATACTGCAGAGCAAGTTTGTTGTACCGTGTATTGCTCGCTGTATAGCAACTGGTAAGCCAGAATGCATTTACAAATAATAACGCACGGCTTGTTGAGTGAATATCATCAACAGATTTTATTTCTTAAAATTATAGGCGCTTAGCCTAGACACCCTGCTGAGTTTTATGTAGAACTAACAGTACTAACAGATCTGGTACATTTGCTTGCTGTGGGTGCTAAACACTATTTCTATTCTCATATCCACTTATGAGTTACATGTTGGATGTTTCTATTTTTAATTTTTATTTTAAGGTGTTCATGTATGTAACCTTGAAGATTGTAGTTAATTGACTTTGACTTATACCCCGACCCTGGCGCTACTTTTCAAAACTATACAATTTGACCGTTAACTACTGTTCTAAATCTGGTTTATTGTTTTTAATGAGCCCATGTGATATTACTGCTCGTATTGTGTAATTGCTTGCGTTTGTTGTTAGTATGAATGATTCATAATTTGGTTAAATAAGTATTGAGTCGTACAATATCGTGTCCCAAAGTTTTTTCACATCATGAAAATGTGTAAAAATTATTTAATGGTTTTTTACAAATGTATGTAACACGCAGAAGAGATCATCTTTCTATTCGTCTGTAAGAACGCGTCCATTTCGGAAGATATAAAAGCTAGAGACTTCAATAACCTTTATCTTTTTTCCAAATTCGATAAAAATTTACAAGATCTTAAATCTACTTCAAAAAAAAATGTAATCGAATTTTACATTTAATTAGGTGTAATTGTGCTCTGAGTAGAGTCTCTCAAGAACCCTCCATTCCGCCACTAGTGAAATGATCCCTGCTGCAAGTGTTAAGTCTAAAATGTTTACTGATGTAAGTCCCCGAAGATTGGCTCTTCACCGGTATTTGCGATTCTGAATCTAAATTTTATTATAAATGTTAGGAGTGATTCTTCTCTTTCATTGTATGGTCTGCATTGGCGTCCGTTTCGACAAAATAGTGCTGCCTTTTCAGATTTGTCCCTTCGACAAGGCTCTGGTTCATCCAGCGTCACGACCGTGAGGTTATTTGAGTTGGAATTAGACATTAAATAAACATAGTGACTTTCGTTAGTTAATTGGAATGGCGCTTATGAGACGTTGGAACACCTTACCTACGCCCCAAATCGTTTTCCCAAATCGCTTGTAGATTATATCCTTCGCCTCCCTATTGATTTGTATAACCATTGTATGTCTCTTGTAATCAGGTTGCTACATGTAACACCTCCCAATCAGCGCCTGGCACGTACGGATTCTGCCACTGTAGTTATCGATGAGCCTTTTCTCTTTGAACTACCCGCGGGAGGATCACTTCCGTCTTCGGTACGGACGGAATCAATCGGAATAGCTCAAAATTTCGACACGATTGAGCCAACCAAGGCCATCGGAAGTGGTGGGTGCGACATCGGCCGTTTCCATCCGCTTGAACAGCGCTTTAAGAAGTTTCGCTTCTACTGCCTTCCACTGTTCAACGCATATTTTTCCCCTTAGGTCGCTTCAGTAAATGAACACAATGGCTATGTGTGGTGCTGCTTAGTCGCAGACACAGTCGCCTCGGTGGTATTGGTCGAGCGGTGGCGTTTGGCGGCCAGTTGCTCCTATATGTGGACTGCATGGCAGCATTTGTCGCAAAATATCGCCGACCCTTCTTGATCTTTTGATCGGCCTTTCCTCGGCGGTATGTTCGCCGGTGCGGTGCCGAACCCTGATCTTCAGAACAGACTTGTACTTTGCTCTCATTCCCACATTCGTTCTTTTGCGTCCAGCCTTACTATTTTTTCTGTCACCTTTAGGAACGGGGTATGTTAGAAGCTTCTCTTCGGCCTCCGTCGAGATAGTTTTGCCATGCGAGTCGTAGTCTGAGTCTACGTCACTGTCCTGCCACAGCTTGGCACCAAAGTGTGGTATGTTGATGGTGGCATTCACTATGTAACTACCTTGGTCTGCTTCTACCAGGGCAGAGGCGACACGCAGAGAGGATTGCTCCTTCCCATGCCCGCCGGTAGCAGTCACTGTTTCTACCAACGTTTAAGATGACATCTCAACCCCGGTTACCTTCTCCGTTCCGTCCATTCCAGCCATGTCGATTGTATTAAAATAATTATTTAATTTTACCTGCAGCCAGACCCCTAGTATAATAATTCTGGTCATGACACCTCGAAAACTCCTAAGATGTTGGAAAATAGTTTTCATTGATTTTAATGACATGTAACGAGACGTATTGGAAGAGTTAGGAACATCCTGGCCTTAGAATATGGCATGTTAAGAAGAATGTATAACACACGAGCAACGGATAAACACACATTATCAGAATTTTATTAACTCGCCTTTTAGGCTTACTTTAAATGTAAATTTATGTCAACTCTCGATTTTCAACAACTCACAAATTAATAGGCAAATGCATATTTCAGAATGTTTTCATGTTTCCTTTTATAAAGGAGCATGTTTATTCTCTTAGAAAGGAGCGCAACCGTATTGCCGCGAGATTCAGCGTCATGCTGCAGGAATAGGATTAGGGATAGACGGTCTGAACTGAGTTCAAGAAGGACAAAGTCAAGATTTCTGGGAGAACTACATATACCTAAGGCAAAGTATGTAAGAGCTGCACCTTCTCGTATGTCACTCGAATGGCGTAGTGTGGCGTTAGCTAATAAGCATGATGTCGATGTCTTCCTGAACGTAGAAACTGGTCCATCTCCAACCAATTATTATTATTTTAAAAGAGTTCTCTTCTAGGCAGAACCAGTATTTCCGATCCAGAATCTGAGCGTGATGAATTTTCTACGAAATTCTTGTAGTGAATTTTTTTTTTTGAGAATTTCCAAAGCGAAAATCATTTTTTTTTTATAGAAGAATAAAATGTCACGGCCTATGGCCGGCAACTGTGCCGAGCCTCCAAAAAGTCAATGCCGGAAAGGCCTGCGTGTAGGCTGTGTAGAAAATTAGGCTTATCCGAACACTTGGGAGCAGGATATATGTTGGAATTTGGCATTGTGTCCATGGTAAGAGATTAATCATGGAAGACTTATTAGTGGGCTTTTGTTTTTATGCTCGTTTACGAAGTCTGATTACTCTACTGTGGAAATATACGGGTAATTCTCTAGATTTAATAGCGGCAAAAATATTCCGTTCATACAGATAGACGGCCAGCAAAACGGACATTGCATAAAACCAATGTACTCTTTTCACTTCGGGGACGAGTATAAACAAAACAAAAACGATTTTTTTACAACAAGCAACATCCAAAATTATTATTTTGTTACATTACAAAATTAGTGGCATAAAAAAGTGTCGCTATGTTTTGCTTTTCTATAGTAAGCACGAAAACGACTTCCGATTCCCGTGCGAGTGGGTTTCCTTTTGCCTTTATTTTGAAGCTCGGACTATGTATCACGTTTGTCAGATGTATTTCTGCGAAAAAGCTTTTAGTGAAAGTAATATAAGATAAGAAGGTGTTTTTACTTTGAGTTTCTTTCACTTTAAAACTCTACGGCGGTCTCGTTCGACATCGTGAAAATGGCTATACTTGTAGTTATTCTCTTCAGACAAGGTGTTAAGATTTTTCTGTCACGCCCACTGGGAGGCTGGCAATTCGATAATCGCCAATCGATAAAACGTGAATATTTGCCACAATTTTGAAGATAGAGCCACCAAATTTGGTATGTAGATAGCTGGTGACCTCGCCAATTGCACACATGATATCCCGGCCACGCCCACTAAAACACCCCCCCAGGGCACGTGCCCTAAAAAATCGAAAATACCGATATCTCCCACAGTTTCCGAACCTACAGTCACAAAATTTGGGATATACATATATTACTGGAAAATTCCCCCAGACGTTACAGAGAAAATTTTCCGGCCACGACCCCTCCCGGCCCCACAAACCACGAAAATGCATATCTCGCACAGCTTTAAAGCTAGGGTCACCAAATTTGGAAGGTAAATAGCTAGTCACCTCCTTGAAAGATTGGTAAAAAAAATGTTCCAGCCACGTCCCTTCCCGCACCCGCAAATCGCGAAAATATATATTTCGTACAATTGTAAAGCCGCGCCCTCCAGTACGCCCTTAAAAATCGGATATGCCTATATCACCCACAGACCCACACTGGTCAAAAAAACTATATATATCAAAAAGAGAACGGGAGGGCTTATCGATTATTTGAAATAAACTTTATCTGCGTATTCTATATACGAACTGAAAAGTCAAAGTTCAGCTTCCTAGCCTTTCTAGTCTTTGAAATCGATGCGTCCATAAAAACAGTCTGTCGAACTCGGCTAGTGATGCTGATCAATAATATATACTTTATAGGGTCGGAGAGGCTTTCTTCTGCCTGTTATATACATTTGCCCAAAACCATTATACACTTATTATAGATTTTCAATGGGTTCAGGGTATAAATAATTAGGTAAAATGTCCATAGCTGTATATTATAGTTTAATAATTAATATTAATTATTGCTTTTGATTTGTGTAGAATTCGTCCTCTAAACTCACGGGAGCTAATTGATATGTGTAGGGTATGCACCGCAGTAACTCCTGGCGAGCAGCAAATAATTTTGGGATCCGACAAAGCGTTTACCTTTGACTATGTGTATGATGTGGACTCAAATCAGGTAAGTGTAGAGAAAGATAAATTAATTTTATTATTTTTTTTTATTTGATAGTGTGACATATACACTGAATGCGTGGATCGCTTAGTTGAGGGTACACTACATGGTTACAACGCTACAGTACTTGCGTATGGTCAAACGGGCTCAGGCAAGACATACACAATGGGCACAGGATTTGACCACACTTCTGGTGACTATCAACTTGGTATTATACCTCGGGCGATTCGACATATATTTGCTGGTATTGAAAGAACTCAGTACCCAGAAATTAAAGAAGTCTCCGTTATAAATTCACATTTTAGTGTGGCTGTTCAGTTTATAGAGTTATATAATGAAGACATTATCGATCTCTTGGACCCATTTAATAAAAATTCAACTTTTAAAATACATGAAAGTGGAGATGGACAAATAACTGTAACAGGCGCTACTATAAAACCAATAAATGGGCCCCAAGACGCCTTAAAGTGAGTATATCATAGTTAAGCCATTGAACCAATAAACGCCGTCCATCTGGCTTATCTCTATCATAATAAATGGAGCTGCAAGTGATTAGGCCAAAATTTAAGCTTTTGGATCTGATGAGAAGCTGTTGGCGACTTTCAGGAAATCGTTCAGGCAGATAAAAGTTTCTTTTGAATAAATGTAGAATGGCATCCATTAATTGCAATCTGACAACTCGTTCAAATGTTATTAACATATTAAGGTTTTTCTGTCTTGAAAATAAGATGAAAATCTTGTTTATTTGTATCAATTTTTATGCAAATTAACTGAACTCTGTTATGGTTTAATTTTTATTTATTTATTATGTTGGATTATTTATGAGCTTTATTGACAACACCCGTGAGGGCCGTTGCAGAACCAAATAGCGCCTCGTGCCGTCCATCGCTGATTACTTGCAGTGCGCATGCACTGACCGCTGGCTTCAAGACTTCGCTGCATCGACTCCGTTCCCAGCCCAATGCAGCGTCAGTATTGTTGTTTGTTGGTCACTCAGTGCGCGCGTGCGACGTCAATGGGTATCGCTGGCCGTTCAACTCCAGGAACCTGCTGACTGCCGCATACTCCGCATCCGGTCTAGCGCTGTTGTCAGCTGCAACTTTGTTGCCGCTGACTGAAATGAATTTGTTCCAGATTGTCACGTCCACGTCCTCTATAGGTATGTGGCGTGCGTGCGAGTAGTCGTATAAGTTGGTTACGGCAGTTACGAGATTCGTGGTTGTTATCAGTAGTACTGTCCGAAGTCCTAGCCTATAAGAAAAGAAGAATGAAAAAAGGTAACATAAATCTACAAAGGGGTAAAAGAGAATGTCCTTGCCGGTTTTTAACGAATGTTGTCCTTATGGACCGCCCTCTCCCTAATGTGGACCGTTGTCCCGATGTTCGCGTCTACCGTTTCCTCAGAGCACAAGGGCGTGAGCTTGTGGCCTAGCCGTTTGTTTTGTTTTACCCAGACTTTATCGCCTATCTGATAGGCCTTATATTCCCTTTCTTCATTTACTTGCTCTAGGGTTTTTTCCTGGCCCCCTGGGATTCTATTGGTTATATTCTTTTCGAATTCAATGGGAGCGGAGTGAATTACTTCAATAGGGCTTTTATTCGTTACTGAATGGATTGTCCGATTACATTTTATGGTAGCCATAAGAAAGAGCTCTACCGTGTCCTCAAGTTGCCTGTCGATTTTGATGCAACGAGCTATTTACGTCCGGTTTTTTTCTTAAATAAAATGAAGTGCCATATGCATGGGGTCTCTGTTTCTTCCAGAATGATTTGGTTCCGGAAACAGTTAACCGGTTTGTCTATTGACTCTATTGTATTAGTAAGTGATTCCTTGCTTTGACAAGTGGCCATATCTGAATCGAGAGTTTCGTCGAATGCGTTTATGTGTTGACGCGATAGGGCGTCAGCAAGGAAATTTTCTTTTCCAGTCTTGTTAATTATTTTAGCGCCGTGTTCATCGATAAAGGCTTTCCAGCGCTTTATCTAAGCGTTAGGATTTTGTCAAACACTGCAAAGGTGAGTGTCTAATGGTCAGTGAAGATGTTTAGATTTCTGATTCCATACAGGTAATTTCGGAGTTTTTTCATGTCATGTAGAGTACGAGAAATCATTGTAATGGGGCGGCCGTCTAGTACAGCCCCTAAGCCATAACCAGAAGCATCCGTTGTTAGGTCGAATGGTTTTTTTAAAATCCGGCAAAAGGCTTGCAGTTGCTTTTCGCCTTTTAATGCGTCCGTGAGGGGCTTGGCGATTTTTGCATAATCTTTTATAAAGCAACGGTAATAACTCGAGAGGCCTAGGAATGATCTAAGGTCGAAAAGAGTTTGTGGGATTTGAAGTTCGAAATTGCTTGCACTTTTTCCGGTGAAGTCTTTATCCCGTCCCTTGAAACAATGAATCTCAGGTATTCCATTTTTTTTTTTTTAAACTTGGATTTTTCCTATGATACCCTCATGCCAGCGTCTTCGAGACTTTTAAAAACCCAATTAATGTCCTTGATGTGGTCTTCTTTTTTTCAGAGAAAATCTCTAAGGACGTCGTCGATAGCTCTCTGAAAAATATTTGGGGCATCTTTCAGCCCGAAGGGTAATCTACAGAACTCGTATTTTCCGTTGTTAAGAGAAAATTCTGTTTTTCCCTGGCGCTTTCAGCAAGTTCAATCTGATGAAAGCCCGACTTCATGTCCAGTGTTGTAAAATACTGAGCCTTCCCCATATTTGACAAAATCGTCGAGATTGTGGGAATCGGGTATTTGTCATCAATTGTATTTTGATTCAGTTTTCTGAAATCAATTACCAATTTTTTCTTTCGGAAACCTCGTTCACCAGTTCCTTTTTTATCAACTACCCAAGTTGAGTTGTTGTAAGGGTCGGATAATGCCGTCCGCTAGTAGTTGTTTAACTTCCGCGTTGACAAAATCAGCTATTCCCCATAGGGTGAGGGTATAATTTTAAATATACCGGTTCCCTATCAGTTATTGCTGCGATAGTATTGGGGTCTGCGAATGATTTTATTCTCTGTTAAATCTGTTAATCGTCGTCAATCTGAATGAAGTTAACGTCTGGTGAACGTGTGAATGAAATAGATTCTGAACTGTAGTCTGTTTTAATCGTGTTGAGGGTGAAGTCAATCTTTGCGTTGACTTTATAGAAGATCGAGGCCTATTATACCGTCGAAAACCTTTATGATAAAAAAAATATGTTTTTATTTCAAAATGATGAATGAGGCATTTCTGTTTAACCTCAGTGCTGCCATGAATGGATTTGACTTGAAAAGGTGATTTTACGGGCACTATGTGTTTTACCTCTGGAAGTGGCTTGATGTAATTTTTCGAATCCCCCTGTATCCACGAGCAATTTGATCGTGCGCCCTGCTACTGTTCTTGTGATTAACGGTAATAGGGACTGACTTCTAAAAAATTGCAGCTGTCCGTATCCGAGAGGTCATCATTCATAATCTCTACCGCGTCTTGAGTCGGTGACTCGTATTCCTGGTCATTTCTTGGCTCTTGGGAAGTGAAATTTATCCTCTGGCCTTTTTTGGAGATATTTTCATTATTTCTGTTTTGCTGGAATTCTGTGGGTTGCCTGAAACGTGAGCACTGATCGACGTCCATAGGTTCCGGGGCAGAACGACTCTGTGAACCTGTGGTCTGAGCAAAGATGAACTGCTATGATGAACTTGGGTTCACTTGATCTTGGTTCAGAGCTTTCGAGAATTTTTTTTTGTTAGGTTTGAAAACCGTTTTGCTGGGAACCGCTAAGACAGGACGAATTTCTCTGGCCAGGGTGCCTTTGTACTCTTTCCTCGGAGTGTTTGGCAAAAGTTGCTGCAAATATCCCCCGTTCATTACTAGCCTCTGCTTCTCGAGCGAGCGCCAATGCTGACGACAGATCCCGTGGTTATGCAGGAAAAACTGCATATCTCAGGGACTTCTTTCGTCCGGAGATGAAAGCATTCAAAGCATCCTCTCTAAATTTTTTGTTCAAGATGGTGGCAGAAACCGTGTCTGGAGTCATGAGTGTTTTGTTCGTCAAAAGTGTGAGTTTTTGCTGGATGTTGTTATAGTATTGAGTGAGGAGAAGTTCTCCCTGCCTCAAGAAATTAAGTTCCTGTGTCAACACCTGTATAGGGGTATTGTCGGCGTAAGTATCGTCAAGTCGATCTATTATAGCCCTGAAGTTGATGACCGTATTGTGTGACGCGAGCATCGCGTCAACGTCCCCTTTTATTTTATTACTAATAATTAGGACCGCCTGAAAGAGCCAGCTACTTCGAACGTATGGCTCGAACAGCTTATACGCTACCTGTGCAGCCTGTCGCCAAGAAACGTAATTTGCTTGGTTGCCGTCAAATTCCGGCGGTCTCCATGTTGGAAATCATTTCAGGAGTGACTGTCATACTGATACTTTTTGGTGGTAGTAGTAAATGAGAACTTAGTGAAGCTGTCCTTTCCCGGTAACTGTCCGACCTTTTTGTATTCGTATTTTTTTTTATCTGTTAAAGTTTTTTCTATAACTTTCAATAAGGTCGTCTCTACTCATGGGAAAGTGTTAATTAACGGTCATAAATACCCAGCAGAAGCTTGGCAATGAACACAGCTGAACAATATTTCACTATTTTGAATTTGTTTTTGTTTTGTCCGGTTTGGACCAACTGAACCCAAAGGACACGACTTAAACTTGAAGGGATTATATTTTTTATTGAATCGTTTATTTGAAAATTAAGGTACTTAGGTAACATCTCACTTACATGATTTTGTCGAAATTCTGATTTATTAATTCCTGATGGCACGGTAGCTTTTGCTCCACTTCTTCAAAAAAAAAAAAAAAAATGTCCAGTGAAATTTTTAATTATTTTTTATAATTAATTTTATAATTATTATTTTATTTCTTTTAAATATTGTTGCAAGCAGCTTTTAATTTATATATTTTTTTAAAATAAATTTTAATATTGTCCAGCACCTTTTTATTTGCACATTGCTTTTTGATCACATTAAAAAAATCTATTTATCATTTTTTGTTTTATTTTTTTATTCTTTTATTTTTTTTCCTTTTATTTTTTTATTTCACGTCAGATATGTTTTTTTAAGCTTATAAATAATTTTCAAGTTGGTTTTTTTTATTCACAAATTGATTTAATTTTTTTCGCGGGTACTTTTCTTGCGATAATAATTTTTTTTTGTTTTGTATTTTTTGACACCAAAAAAATATATATATTTCCGCAGCGCGTTATGGCTTGCGATTGTTTGGGATGCTTGAAAATCTATTGATTTTCATTCGCGTGTACTTTTCTTTCTGGGCGCGAATTAACCGAACTCTGTTATGGTTTAATTTTTATTTATTTATTATGTTGGTTTACTTATGAGCTTTGTTGACAACACCCGTGAGGGCTGTTATTTATTATGTTGGTTTATTTATGAGCTTTATTCACAATACCCGTGAGGGCCGTTGCAGAACCATATAAAAACTAACTTAACTCTAAACTAAAGCAGAGCGCAGTGTCAGCGCCTCGTGCCGTCGATCGCTGATCACTTTCGTGCGCATGCAAGGGTATCGGATGTCAGCTGCAAAGACCGCTGGCTTCAAGACTTCGCTGCATCGACTCCGTTCCCAGCCCAATGCAGCATCAGCACATAGCGACTGTTGTTTGTTGGTCACTCAGTGCGCGCGTGCGACGTCAATGGGTATCTCTGGCCGTTCAACTCCAAGAACCTGCTGACTGTCGCATACTACGCGTCCGGTCTAGCGCTGTTGTCAGTTGCAACTTTGCTTCCGCTGACTGAAGCTCTCTTGCCTATGTTAACTGTTACAAATGTATTTAACAGGCAGAAGGAAGCATCTTCGACCACAAAAAGTAGATAAGTCTGTCTGTTCGTCTGTATAAACGCAGCGATTTCGGAAACTACAAAAGCTAGAAATCCTTTCTTGGACTCATTCAGTCCGTATATATCAGACTTAGTACAAGTTTATAATTTTTTTTCGATATCGAGATCGATAAAAATAGATTTAAATCTATGGTTTTTTTTTTACTATATCTCGGAGTCTAAAGACCTGCAGGTGACAAGTTTATTAATAAGTTCTCAAATTTTCAAAACGATTTAGTTTATATAAGGCAAGCGCAGCTACCGAGTAAAGTGCGTTCGGCGTGCATTTGTGTGTGTGTGTTAGAATTGTGTATGTATGAATGCAAACGGGTTGAAATGTTTATAAAGACAAATCGGAGGGAACAGGGTATCTCGGGCAGCCCTGTCTAAAGTCTTCTCACCTGTTTCGCTTATGATAGTTCTGAGATAGCTTTCTCCAAACTTTGTAGACTTTATTCATTAGGTTCATGAAACCTGCTTGGTTCTGTTTTGTTCTACAAATTTTGGAAAAACAATATTTTGGCAGAAAGTTGCTAAAGTTCGCTAAATTTACCACACAGTTGCCAAACCGCAGAAGATACAGGAAGATTCTAGATTTATTTTGAAAGGTATAAGAGTCTATTAAGCTTACCTTGGCACTTTTTTTTAAAAAGGTAACAATACATATTTAGGAAAATTCGTCTTTGCAAGATATAGCATATTTAGTATTCCTACTCCTACAACAACCATTCAAATGTGTGCGTTGTAATGCGGCCAATCATACTCGTTCATGAAGTGAAACTAGTAATACTCGCTCACGAAGTGAAAATAGAATTATGGATTCGTACAATGGCCGTCATGCTTTCAGCCCGTCTTTCTGACCGTATAAATAAAATTTTTTCGGGATTTTTAAAGATAGAGATTTTTGTGCTACGCCCACTGAGAGGCTGCCAAATTGATAACATGTCGATAAACCTAAAATTGCAAATCAATAAGCGGTAATTATTTCGATATATTGATAACACGTGTATACTTCCCACAAATTAGAAGTCACCAACTTTTGTATGTAAATAGATGGCGACCTTCTCCAAATATTGTGACATCCCGGCCACACCCATTAGCCCCTAAAAAAGTTGAGGTTTCTGCGGAATGAACGTCCTGATCAAAAATATATATATCTGTTAGCCTGTTTTAGTCGGCATACTAATTTAACCGCGGAATTGTCGATATTTTCATATAAAAATGCCAAGCGCACACAAAATTTCGATATATTGACGGCACACTGCTAACAGCGAAAAGGCAAACACCATTTGAATACTAAAATGAGTAGAGGCGTAAAACAAAATTCTGCAAGGCAACTTAATTTTTTCAAACTAGAGAACAAAAACGAAATTGCTTTCTGAGCTCGGCCAACCGAGTGCCGTTAGAGGATTTGGATATGTGTGTGTATACGTACGTAAGTGTTAATAGGCACTGCATTAGGTTTGGCTCCGAATTTTTAATTTTCTTGCGCCGATCAAATCTATAAATAATCTATAAATACCAAAAAGAAAGTGCATTTCAATAAACAAATATTTACTTTAAATATATACAAAAAATATAATCATTAAAATGCGATATGAGCCTGGATATAGCATTTGAAGTTGAAATTTGCAACTGTGCCATCACTTTAGTTCGTCACTGTACGTACAAATGCCCTGACGGCATAGTGCAAATTAACACATACATATTTATTGTGGTGTGGACTAGATACGGAGCTGAGCCCTCCAACATCTAAATATACATTTGCAAATGTGTTAAAAGTTTATTTTATTATTTGTTTAAATGTTTATTTTTTATCTCCTTTAAAAATAAAACTTTTATACACCACTGTTCTCGTCTACGTCTGAAAAAATCACGCAAACAAACATAGGAGTTTGCACGCTCTTGGCTGGATGAGCAAGAATTTCAGTGTGCACTGGTACCGATCATCTTTGCTGAAAGCAGCCTGGCGATTGATTTCGTTGTTCATATCAGCATCAGAGGTGCAACGACTTCGGCATTTGATCGTGTGGCTGTTCGAGTGCAAATGTATGTAACAGACAGAAGGAAGTATCTTCGACTCTATAAAGTATATATATTTGTTATCAATATCAACAGCCGAGTCGATTTAGCCATTTCCGTTTGTCTGTTCATCTGACCGTCTGTCCGTCCGTCTGTATGAACGCGTCGATCTCAGAAGCTATAAGAGCTAGAGACTTCAACTTGACAGATTTAAACTCGATGGTACGCGCAAATCAAGTTTATTGATTATATTAAATGATCAATAGCTTTCTCCGTTTAACTTCAATCGATAAAAATGAGCAACATCAAATTTGGTTTACGTTTCAAAATTTTGAGGGGATACACACATATATATATATACCTAAACACACACACACACACACACACACCAC
>SCDS01001188.1:0-14020 GCA_004149465.1 Drosophila nigromelanica | reverse complement strand
TACTCATTAAGTGCCGAGAGTTTGTGTGTATGTGTTAAATGCTGGGTTCAGGGTATCTCCTAGTCGGGAGGTCCCGACTAGAGCAATCTTACTTGTTTGTTGATTTTTTTCTTATTATAGATATTTATTGGATTTTTTTGAACCCGGTTGTTTTTAGCATATCTCCGAAACTACAGACACACAAAAACACTTTTCTCTGCGTTGTCGCTTTGAAAGTTAATCAAAATAATTTCTAAACTGTATCTACGCAACACAATTGCAAACAGCACAAACAAAATCTAAGAACAAGTAAGAGCGCTGCAGTCGGACGTTACCGACTGCGTTATACACGTTCACGTTTTAGTGATATAGAATATTAAAATATTTGGTATTTCTACGTCTCATAGTCTACGAACAAATCTTTAAAAATTTGAGGTTGTTGTAGATTTTTATCGATTTTAGGATAAATAGCTAAGGCGACGGCGATGCACTACGAGGTGTGCTAAAACGGCTAGCAATAAATACGCGAAATTTTGCTATAATAGTTAATTTTGCTATGATAGTCGGATCAGATCCACTTATATACCGATCGAAAGGTATTGTTTAAACCATAAAACACGTGATGTCTCATATGGTTCATGAGATATGGAACTGTAAGTTATTCGGAATTAATTTTTATGTTTGAAGCTCATGGAGGGATTTAACGAATCGCTTCGGTTTGTTTATTCGATCCGATATCTCGTTAACAAGTTTCTAAAAACTTATATTTTTTGTGTTTTCAAAAATAAGATGAGAGAAGTATTTAAAAAACAAAATACACAAATCAAACTTGCGCTTTGGTTTGTACATACATTTCAATGCACCTAATAAGTTTTGAAAGTTTCATAACAATTATACTTTTAGTTTGAAACTAAATCAAGAATTTTGTTGCTAGAGTGGGGGCCAAGGCTCACATCCAAAAGAGCAGGACGGAACAAGTAAGAACCTTGCAGTCGGGCATTACCGACTGCATTATACTCGTTCATGGTCTTAACTATTATTGTTATTTTCTCTAGCTCTTAAACTGTGGAAGATATAAGCTTTTACGACCTTGGTCTCCCAGCCACGCCCACTAGAAAGCCCCCAGCGCCTTCGTCCTCAAAAATCGGATATAGCTATAGCCATAGCCATAGCGGCGCAAAAATTGCGTTCATACGGACAAACGAACGGAAAGACAGACGGACAGCAAGACGAACATTGCACAAAACCAATATACTCTTTTTATTTCACGAGTATAAAAAGTTCCGTTGGCTCCTGGTCTCCCGTGGTACCAAATGGCTTTACAAAATGACAATAAGAATCAGCTTTAGTAAGCTGTTCGGAACTTAAAGCTACTTCCCATTTTTGTGAACGACAAACAATAGTCGTCTTTTACAGCAATCCGTGGCGCGGTTGTCCTGGTATTCTATTCCGCCAGCACACAGGATATACACGAACATGGCTTAATTAACTCGTCCTGATCAATAACATGATAAAGAACGTTGCATATAATCAATTGTCCAAAAAAAACTTCCAGACTAAAGACCGAATTTACCGGTATTTTTCTTATATATTTTATAGCCTAAACCCTAAATTAATTCAGCTCCTTCGCCTGTTGCCAAAACCATTATACCCTTTTTGACCATTTTCAATGGGTTCTCCGACCACAGTAAAGACTCTAGACTGCAAACTTATTCATGTATGTAAGCGTCAAACCAAGAGTAAGGGTCTAAAAATCCAGGAGTTTCATATTTAAATTCAGCTAATCGTAAAAAGTCTAATATATGACGACGACACTTTGTTTATATTTGAAAATGTAAATATTTTAAGGTCAGAGAAATGCAAGAGAGAATTATAACCAAAAATTGTTCAAATTATTCCGCAAAAAATCTATATCCTTATCCGAGGCTACCAGCCGTGTTAAGCCGAACCGATGAAATCACAGAATTGGTTTATATCTTTTATGACGGAGAACGTTACACATAAGCAATTGTCAAAAAATAAAAAACCGAATTTACCGATATTATTCTTTTTTATATTTTATGGCCTAAACCCATTGAAAATACACGGTTTAGCGACCTTTCCGTTTTATGGGCGAAAAAGTTTTTGTCCATAATTCTTATTACTGTCCTACATATTCAGTTAGCGGTTGTAGTAGACTTTTATAGATTTTAGAAAAACAAGGTTGTTTATAGATCATTTTGAAATAAAATTGATCTGCGCGGGCCTCGAACTAGTCTTTATTCGAAAAGTTTTTATATATATGTGTGTATATATATGTGTGATCTAAACTTCGTTTTATGAATGTGGAAAAGCAAGTTTACCGAAGCTGAAAACAAACGGTTCAAACCATGAGACTACGTAAAAATATTTTATTGTGGTGGAGCCATGGTTTTTACTGGTCAATACTCAACAGGTAATACTTAACTCACCTGCCCAAAATTTTGCTCACGCAGCCGTTGGAAACTTGAAGTATTCGAGAAATATCACATGGACGCGCGCCAGAGTGGGCCAATTCGACAATTTTTTGACGTGTGGAATCAGGCAGGGGTCTTCCGTTCACATACACGCCGCCTAGCTGATTAATTCCGCTGTGTCCCGCCGTCGAGCATCCGAATAATGCACTTTGACCCACCCCTACTCCCACAGATGAGTGGGGATGTCCATGCATGATGTGCTCCGTTGTTAGCATCATTTTTAAAAATTCTCGTTAAAACTAAATTCTTAAGCGTATCGAGATTTGAAATGGTTTTAAGTTGTTCTAATTTCTTCGTTATGGCAATATCAATGCTGTTAGATAATTGAATTCGAGAAAGCACTGAATTATTTATTATAAATTGGTGTATCCTTATGCATTGGCTATATACTGTTAATTTCGTTGTTGGGCTTTGTACTTATATATTTTATATTTATGTATTTCGGCTTCCACTTTAAATACATATATACTACATTACACTAAGTTACAATTGTGATTACGATTTGGAGGCATCATCAGATTTCGGCGGGCTTGTTATGGTAATTGTTTTTTTTTTTTTGTTTTGTTTTGTATTTTATATATTTATTCAGATTTTTTGTACTTGTTGTCTCCAATTCTTTAACGCTTTTGTTGTTTGCATATACTTTCACTCGAATTCGATTTAAATTTTGATTTCGTTTTTTGGCTCCGTTTTCGTTTGTCACGTGTCGTAGTCATTTACTCCCAAAGTTGAGAATTGGACAGCGATGCCGATCTGCCATAGGCAGCCAGCGACCCGGCGGCAACGCCACGGATTGCGAGCCCGTCACTTCTCTAACAATTTGTTTGCTTCAAAATGCAAAATAATCAAACTGCGGCGGCGGTGTTAGTGTGGCTTGAACAAAATTGTTGTCGACTAACTGGTTAGCCAAGCGAAACGATAATGAGCTCTCAAGCGAAAGACCAAACCTGCCCAGACAGGGTAGCATATTAGAGGCAACGGCAAATACGGCAGCGCGGCCATTTTGCGTGGCTGTTTGTCCAAGTGCAAGAGAGATGGCACTGTAGCTGCTTGTGCTACCGTCAGGGGAAACGACAATAGTGGTTCGCATGGAGCACAAGCGGGATAACAGTAGTAGTATAATAGGACGCAGAATCATCCCAGCTCTCGCAGCCATTTACAATATAAAAATCGCGAGGAACTTTTATAGCATTGAATAGCAGAATTACATTCATGTATACATGTAAACATACAAACAAACGTACATACACATATATATGTGTACATGTATGCAACGAATACGAATACCGCTCGGTGGAGGATTCCTCGTTATCATGTATATTGTAAAATGTATGCACATACCAGATTAAAATTACAAGTATACATACTTCTATACATTTGTACAAACTTATGCCAATGTGTGCATAAAATGGTCTAATGTTGTATTTTAGATCAAGGCTATAAACCGGTTTTGAAACGAATTGATTCGAACCTGAAACTGCAGATTTATGTAATATTACCCAAACCAGTTGCGCAAAGAAGCAATGTACCAATACCTAAACTGAACCATACCTATATAAGTAAAAGTATGCTTTAATTTTACTACTACGTACAATTTAGTTTGATCACAAAAATTAAATTAATTTAAATTAGCAGCTATATTATTAAATACGCAATGCAAAATACATGTTTTTGGAACCAAGTTCATTGAATATTAAGAATAATGAGACGAACCAAACTTTGGAGCAAAACCAAACATTGAAAAGAGGTTCGGTTTTAGCCTAACATTTATCATTTACTGATTTGGCAGGCACCCAGTGGGCATGACACAAAATTGTAACACTTTGCCTGAAGCAGAGAAATTATATAATTCAAGTTTCAAGCATCTAGCTTCTAGCCGAAAAAAGTTGCGGTCATCCGGACAGACGAATGGACGAATATTGCATAAACTTAATATACTAGTTTCACTTCGTAAAAACTTATTCATAGAACAAATTTTAATTTCATCCCATATATAGATAATATAAGTGAATTTTCTATAACACACATGTTCTCAAGTAGAAAGCAAGTTAACGAGACGTTGCGTTTAAATTTATTTTGAGAAAACTTGGCGGATTCCAGCAAAATAAAATAACTATCGTTCGAAGGTTACGTCTTTTTAATTGCATCAGCAGGAGTGGGCGTAGCCGGTACAGACGGATGATATTAAATAGAGGTTATCAGTATCTACCTCGCTAGGTCTGAAACTTTGGAGGAATAAATATATTCGCGATTTGCGGGGACGGATAGCTGGGAGCATTATAGTGGACATGAACGACCATAAAGGCCGCAAATTTTGAGGGATGTCACCGAAAACTTACATACCAAATTTGGTGATTCTAGATTTAAAATCTTGGGAAATATTCACCTTTAATCGATTTGCGATTTGAGCTGTACCGACACTTTATGGTCTTGCTAGCCTCCCTGTGGGCGTAGAACAAAAATCGTAACATTTTGGCTGAGGCAGATAATTATATTCAGATAGTATATATTCCAAGTTTCAAGTCTCTATCTTCAATAGCTCCGAAAAAAATTGTGTTTGTCCAGACCGACTGACAGCATATTTACTCGATTTACTTCGTGAACGAGTATAAAAATGTACAAATCGTTGATAAGTAAAGTTATAAATCCAAGGAAAGTAAAGACATCACTTGCACCACACAAGAAATCAAATGAGCTAAAATTGTGCCATATCACAAGCCGTTTCCACCCTCAAATAATTGCGGAAGCATCCACATCGCACAACGCACTTCGCACAACCTACAACCCAAACCCCAAAGTAAACCCCAACCCCTAGCTAAACTTGTGTCAGTCTTACTCTGAGAAGCACTCGCAATGCTCACTCTATCAGTATCGACTGTGGCTACGGCATGGGCCAGGAAAACGTCAATTTCAACATGCTGCCCGACACGTTTTTGGGATTTTTGAAGTCACACGCATCAACGGTCGCTCACCCTCACTGCCGGCAATAAACCAACGAAAAAATGTCGAGGCCTTCTGCAAAGCGAAATTCCTGGCACGGCCTCTTGAATGTGCTAGAAATTTCATGGAGCATTGTAAAGGTGACGAATCAGATTTTTGTGAAATGTGTGAAAAATTTTAATTTGTTTTATATTACATTAGAGAAACAGAACCGGTTGTACCCAAGGTGCAGGGAAAATTACTGCGTTGATCTAAATCAGATGAAGTAAAATATATAACAAAATAAATATATATAACAAAAGTACATACATGAATATATATGAAATATAGAACAAAATATAAGTTTGTGAACAAACGTTTGCGAGCTAAATGGGGATTTCGAACAAGAGAGTTGCCAGCCAAATGTTTTGACTGTACCCATAAGGCTGTGATTTACGCGAATTTATATCATCAAATTTGTGTCTTTTTCTGTAACAAAATACAGTAATGGAACCTAAAGCCAAGAGGCGTGTGACGCGGCACGAGTAAGGGCATGGGAGTGTTAGAAGGCTGGCCTATTGATTACTTCTGTCAACAAATTTTTGACGATCCCAATGTGCGGACACAAAGGATGTTTTAAACAACTGTGTTCTATTATTTTCATTGTGTTTCGGAAGAGAACAAACAAAAGGTAATATGCGTAACATTGGCCAAAAACCAACCGAGGCCATACCAACACCGAGCTCAGGCTCGGGCTCAGTCGAGCACATCCCCGACTTAGATAGCAGTGTTGCCGACTCCGCATTTTTCCCGTCAAATCTAGCTGTTTTCAAAGGGCGACTGGCGGGATAAGTTAAAACAGCAGCAGGCAGGAATGTTGTAGTTTTTAAAACGGTTTTAGTTTAATAAAAAAACATGCAAGCTAAAAGAAAACATCTCTCTGGGAATTGGTAATACCCTACCTGATTTTTTCTTGCCATTCAATAAAAAAAAATTTATATAAATAATTATATGAAAGTTTTGTGGTTATATGTATCTCAAATTTGAGTTTAAAAATTAATTCGTTAATTTATATGGACATTACTCGGAGAGTTACAGCTGTAACAAAAATGAATTGAATATCGCATAAGGAAACTATTTATAAAATTTATAAAATGTTATTTGTTTATAATATAATACTAATAATTTATATCATTTCATATAGAATTTAATTTATCAATGTTGTACATATTCGAACCTGACCAACTTTGAATGACTTAAAAATTTGTAATTTAATTTTTGTTTGCAGTTGAAGGGACGGTCGTAAATTGTTTTTTTCTTTTTTTTTTTCTTTTATGTTTGATTATTGATAATTACAATTGTTCTTAATTTTTCCACGTCAATACTTATTAAGTGCCGTGTGATTGTGTGTATGTTTGAATTGCTGGGTTCAACTTTCTAGCTCTTGTAATCTCTGAGATCATGGCATGCCTAAATCGACTCGGCTAATGATGTTGATCAAGAATATATATCTTTATGGTGTTGGAGATGCCCCTTTCTGTCTGTTACATACATTTTTTACAAAACCATTATACCCTTTTTACCCATTTTCAATGGGTCCAGGATATACAAATAAAATGTAGCCATTTTCCTGCAATATTAGATCCTTTTGCCACATACAGGTTGACAGCACTGACGGACGCAGACCTCTATCGTGGCCCAAGCTAGACAATAACCCACAGACTTAGCCGCAGTTGCAGTCAACGTCAGTCAGAGGCTTATTAAAAAGTGGAAAGAAAAGAGAATGCCATAGATCAAGACTGCGGCTGAGGCTACAAAGAAAGAACGAGCGACCGGGACAACGAGAGCAAAACCTAGCTTATATAAATAAGACAAAGACCAAAAAACCGCAGCCGATGCGGACAGACAGACAACAACGACCGATGGTGATGGCAAGGTTCTACATATAATAACCAATAACAATAGAGGTCAAAGTAGTTACACTGCATAATCAATAGAGGCATGTGTGCACAGTATATAGATAGAGACACAGATACAAGTACGTACCTATTCAATTTTCGGTGAAGCCGTTCGGTGGTTTATTAGACAGATGTAAGGACATATTCGCTTTGACAGTCAGACCCTACTTAGGGGTGCCCTGAGCTGAGCCGAACCTACCCTTGAAGTAAACAATGAAATGAATCGATGCATTGTATTTGGATCAAAATGTAACCTACTGTTGTTGTTATTGTTATTGTGAAGAGGCGTAATGGGTGTGTGCTGATGGCAACCTTCCTATACCTGTGTATGTATCTGTGGACTGATAATAATGAATGACTCCCATCTGTACCACATCAGAAGAGTAGTGCATCATTATCTCGTTAAAGTATGTGTGTAAATATATTATCACATTATACGCAATACCCACTGAAAATGGGTGCTATAGCCTTTTAATACATAAAAATATGTATGTATGTTATATTCTTGATCAACGTCAACAGCCAATTTAATCGAGCCATTAAAAGTAGGTCTTTTTAAGAAATGAAATTATATGAGCTCGATACACGCTAGCTGGCAGTGTTATACACGCAAACATATATTTTTAGTGATTAGTGTGATAAAACCGAAAAAAATATATAATTTTTATATATATCGAAAAAAATATTATCGAGTTACCTTGTTGACACTCGTTTTGTCGACTTTCTATATAAATAAATAAGTTGGAAAAGAATGTTGCTGTTAACCTAGTTTGAAAATTTCTATAATGCCGAAATATTTGTAAGAATTAAGTGATATACATAGTGATACATACTCAAAATCAAACAGTGATGAAAAAAAATATAAACATCGATATATCGACGCAGTTCCACATTAATAAATTCTGTGTTTCTTCACCGATCTTAATGATTCTGCAATAGATTATTCAGATATCCATTTGAACCAAATTTGGTGTCTATAGCTTTTATAGTTTTCGAGATCGACGCTATACGTACATACTACATGATACATACGGACGGACAGACAGACCGACATGGTTAAATCAACTAGGCTGTTGATCTAGATCAAGAATTTATGTTTTATGGGGTCGGAAATGTCTTCTTCTGCCTGAAATTACTTTTAGTTTTAGTTTCAGTTAGCAGCTCTTGAGCAAAGTGTGCCGCTTGCTGCGTGCGTTTATTTGCGCGTGATTTCGACTGTCTATGCAAGAATGCAAAGGGACTGGGTTCAGGATATCCTTAGTCGGGCGCTCCCGATTGATTTTACTTGTTTTGTTTAAATTGCCTTTAAATTTATACTTATTATATATTGTTTCAAGGTCTCGTTGATTTGAGTTTAAAATTTCTGGTTTTTTTTCCGAGTATACCTTATTTAACTTCAAGCGCTTCAAACTAAGTGAGCAGTTCCGAGCAGTAACAATGATGGTCGTTCATAGTTGGTGTGGTTCTAGCTTCCAGCTTTTTGGGCTGGTTGTAGGTCGGTCTGCACGCGTCACGTATTACTTGCCGGATACGGAAATATTATTTTAAATAACTGCGCACAATCATAGAGGCCAGACGTCCTGCCAATTGTTCGCCGGGGGATTGGTGAGCACTGTTGTCTGAATCTTTGTATACGTCATTAACTGGTTTTTTGCATGTGAAGTGTGTTCGGGGGTGGACGTGTGCGTGTGCACGGGAAATTAACAAAGGAGCGTGCAGAATCTGATTCGTAATATTTGCTTACTAAAAGCTACCGTCACTTATTAATTTATTGCCTGGATTTATAAAATAGACGTGGCTAGACCCAAGCTCGAAAATAAGTTTAAATATTTTTCAGAAGTGCTGTAATTATATATAAACAAGAATAACACTGTCAATTTCTAGGGACTATATCCATTAAAAATATGTGTAAATGGTATTGTAATGAACACCAAAATTGGCTTTGTCGAGAATTCCTGGTATACTGGTAACTGCGAGAATACCTGCTTGTGTAGTGTTAAACATGTGGGGATTTTGTAGTAAAATGTGCACTGAAATGAAATGAAAGCCACGTGTTTGCATTTTTCACACAAAGCAACTCCTGGTAAGAGCAGCAGTAACACCTCATCATATTTAAAATTTTCTTCAACAATTTTCAACTCTCGCTTAAGGAGTCGCGTAACCAAACGCGAATTTTATACCGTGAACCCATTGAAAATGCTAAAAGGGGTATAAATGTTTTTAGCAAATTTATGTAACAGGCAGGCTCATGTGTATCCGCGTCAGCTAACGTGTTAAGGATTTTGGGGTGTGCCCACTGGGGCTTAGGTTAATCAATAATATTTTAAATCGCAAATCGATAACACGTACATATATGTATTTTTCACAATTTTAAAGCTAGATAGATGGGGACCTTCCCCAAAGATTGCGACCTTCATATCCCGGCCACGCCCACAAGAATGCCTTGCCCAGCCACCCCGTCCTCACGAATCGCTAAACCCTATTTATCCCAGAGTTTTAGAGATAATGTTCTCAAATTTTGAGGGTAGATAATGCGCGAGTGCAGCGGTTTAATATATTATTTTTATTTATATGCCCTGAACTAATTGGAGTATATATATTATGAACGTAGCGATCTCAAAAACTACAAAATTTAGAGACCTAAACTTTTTGACTATAGATTCTGTTAATCAATAAGCAGAACAAGTGTGTAATTTTGCTATGATATTATGACGCTTTGTATTATTATTATGTAGAAGAAGAAGAGTTATCGATAATTTGAAGTAAACTTGATCTGCGCGTGCCATGGACGAAACTAAATTTGACAGGTTGCAGTCTCTAGATCTTATAGTTGTCGACATCAACGCTTTCATACAGACGGACGGACATGTTTAGATCGACTCGGCTGTTGGTCCTAATCAAGAATATATTTACTTACTTATATACCCTATTACCCGTTTCAATGTGTTCGGGGTATAATAAACTTGTTTTTAACGAAGTGACTTGATGCTGATTTCGAATATGCTGGGTTAGATTTCTCTAATATATTTATAGTCGGCTAATCGTCTTGATCACAGCCAAGTTTTAAATAAATTTAATTTAGTGAATGAAAAGTTTTCTCACAGAATTTAGCCGAAGGCGTTCTCCAACTGTGCACAACGGATGCGCGTAAATCAGGCACATGTCCAACCACCGGGAGTAGGATCTAACTCATATCAAAGGGTTCAGCAACATTAGCGACAATAAAATAAATGACATCTCCCCAAGGGGAAATTAAAGATACATACGTTTCTGGGATAGGACTCGTCTTATTACTGGCATTTAACCGGTGCAAAATCATAGGATTTGCCACAAACCAAAACGCACTAATTTTGTATGAATAAATATAGATTGAGTGGTTACATATTATCGTTATACATCGCGTTGACAACCACAAGCAAAGTGAACACTTTCAGCCGGCACAGGCGTTTAAATCTCTATTTAGTGCACCTCGTTGGTGCTACTACAGTGAGGGGGTTGCTGTGGTGTTCCCTTTTGGTATGATGCTGCTTTTGCTGTTGCTGTTACTCAGGCTTTACGTCACCGGCACACAGTCGCACAGTCGCACAGTCGGTCGACGCTGCTCAACCCACTCCAGTGGGGAATCAACCGCCTGCTGTTGCCAACGAACTAGAAAGAACAGTCGTTCGGCCACGTGTCGCTGACAAACTGCTTAAACACGCCGTTGATGAATTCAAATAAAGTTGTTGCGCGCTGTGCCCGTGTTGCCCGGGCAGCCCCGGCTGTCCTTGCAGCCAGCCACGTCTTCGTCCTCGACAAATTACACACTTTGCGGCATTTTGCGCTTTTAACAATTTTATTGTTATCGATCGATGGTCGCCTGGCTGCCAATTATCAAGTGCTAGAGCAGACAAGCACCAATTGTGCAAATCAGACATATCGACAGAATTTTTTCGGCGTGGGCGGGGATGGTATAAATTCGTCGTATACGACGTATGTTAATATCGAGCCGGACACGACTGAGATGAGATAAGGAATCAACGCTGAGATGCAAGTAATTTACATATCGAGCACACCAAATGTAATTAATTATATGGACGGCTGTAATAAGCATACAAACCTAACCCAAAGAGATAATATATGTACATACATATATACATGTATGTGCTGAAACATACACAGACAGTGCGATAAACATGCACGTGTAAAAAGGGATTAGTAGGTGGTCACAAAAGCTAAGCTGTAGGTATACATGAAATTAAGGATTACACAACCTCTTATTTTAGGCTGTGTAATCATCAATTTTCAATGGTCAAGCTAGTTTGTTTTTTAATTTGATCTGGTAAACAATAATTATCATATACATTTGGCGTTTTTGCATTAGTTTTAATAAATAATATCTTAATGAACCATATATGTATTTATGTGATTATAAAGTCAAACATCCAACAAAATAATTCGGAGCAACAATCTGAGACCTTAAAGTCTGAATTTCGTAAAAGATTTTGCAAAAAAATCAACTAAATCGGCATAAAGGTCAAGCTTTAAAATATTGTTCTATCGCCATCTTATTTTTATACCCTGAACGCATTGAAAATGGCTAAAAAGGGTATAATGGTTTTGTGCAAATGTATGTAACAGGCAGAAGGAGGCATCTACGATCCCATAAAGTATAAATATTCGGGATCAGGATGACGAGCTGAGTGGATTTGCTTGTTTGTCCTCGTGCAAATCCACACCACTTCAGAATGCTTCATAAGGTAAAAAAGCCCTAGTTTCCTCGAGTAGTGCTCTGTCACCTATTACTTAGTGTAGATATCGTTCATAAATTGTCCGCCTTTGTTATTTACAAAATATTCCCATCTCAAAAAAGTCCTGTTTCCATGCTTCGAATATTTGTTTTTATAATCGTTTATGATCAACATGTCGCTAAAGTTAAACGACATATCATTGCAGCTGCATTATTTAACTGGCGTCTTGTCCCTTCTTGATCACTCAATCATCCGGCATGGTGATAACTATCATTCGAAATGTCACCGAGAATCATATCAATGATAAACTGCTTATAAGAAATTTATTTGTTGTTTGATGCGCACAGGTGGACAGAAACACACGGCTGATCGACATAGCCGTTGCTATAGGTTAGGAACAACGGCTGCAAACCCTCAAAAATTGTCGGTGGTTCAAGCACTGTTCTAACCAACACTTCGCCTAGGAGTTCGGTTCGCGGCCTTCTTCATATACCCACATCAATAAACTAAGGTATTGGTTTCAACTAAAGTTAGCCATACCTTGACAATTTTAAATTGAAGAAAATTACACAGACACACCCAACTACAATTCCATAAAGTATGCTTATCCTTGGTCAGCATCTCGAGACTACAAGAGCCAGAGTATTGAAGTTAAACCCATTAACAATGGGTAAAAAGGGAGAAAACTCCAGTCGGGAACGCCCGCCTAGGAGATACCCTGAACCCAGCTGCGCGCTGTCGTACAAACATTTAGACAAAAAAAATCGAAAATGCCCATAGTTTTTGATATAAAGTCACGCAATTTGGGATATATGTTATTGGACTGCTCCCCCAAACATCACAGAAAAAAATGGTTGGCCACGCTCCTTCCCGCCCCCGCCCCAAAAAAAACGGACATGCCTATATCTCCCAAAGTTTTTAAGCTACGTTTACCAAATTTGGAAAACAAAATGCCGACGGAATAACAAATCTGTACAGTGTATAGAGTTAAGCAAACTTTTCAAAACTAGCTCTAATTTTGATATTTTGCCCGGACAATATATCTATGCTCAAGCTTCGATCCTCATTGTACAGTTGCTTGAAGAACGGGGTCACTGAGACAACTCATCTACCAAGGATTGAGCGATAAAAGTATCTCAGATGGTAGTACGCAAATTTTAGAAGTTTTGCTACGATAGTCCGCACATATCGAATTATATCCTGATTGAAAGGTATAGTTTAAAAAAAAGGGAAAACATACCATATCTTATGGTTCAGTTTGTGTATGAATGTAAAGGGGTTAAATTATGTTTGTAAGCATAGATCACAAGGTTCAGTGTATCTCCTAGTCGGGCGGTCCCGACTAAAGTCTTCTCTTGTTGAAGATTGTCTACTACAAAACATATTCCTGTACGGTCCTGCACTCTTCAGTGCTTGGTATTATACATACACATACATGCTTTGCCATCTCAATGATTCAGCCTGGGCAAAAAAATTAAATTATTGTATAACAAATGTTACGGCAATTTTCATGAATTCAAAATCATTGAAATGAAATAATGGAAATCCCAAAAAACAATCAAAGGGATACCCACTCCAAATGCATGGTATTACTTTTTTATATACATATTTTCGAAGGGCGGCAAGGGCTCAGCCACGAAAGAGGTGTTTAGCGCCGACCGGCCTACAACCCCACATTGTCGTGATCCTTCTGCCGCCCAGGGTGTGTGTGCACGCGTGCGTGTTTGTTGGTGAGCCACACAAATTTCTGTTCTTTCAAGACTAATGCTAATACAGCAGAGGGCGTAGCTCTGTTGATAAAGTTAAATTAGCAGCCGGGCATTTCCTATGTTTCTGTTTATTAGATAAATGTGTATGTATATGTATATGTATATGTATATGTATATGTATATGTATATGTATATGTATATGTATATGTATATGTATATGTATATGTATA
>SCDS01001187.1:9478-28310 GCA_004149465.1 Drosophila nigromelanica | reverse complement strand
ACTTGAAAATCGGTTCATTTTTGACAAAGTTATAGGAGTTTGAAATATGGGAGCTGTGGATCCGAGAACTTTACATGTCAAAATTTTTGTCAATTTTGGCATGAAATTTTACCAAAAAATTTACCCTCTCAGAATCATTTTTAATGTTGTTTTTTATGCTAATTGTGTCCAATACAATTGAATAAAAGTATTAATTCGCAATTCTAAATTTTGAAAAAATTTTTTTTTTTTGAAAATGAGTAAGGGGGGTGTACATGCTTTTTTGACAAAAAAATCAACAAAAATTTTATTTTCAAAAATGCTTATATTTTAAATGTATAATCAATATATAGGATAAATCATGACATAAATGGCATCAAACTTGAAAATCGGTTCATTTTTGACAAAGTTATCGGAGTTTGAAATATGGGAGCTGTGGATCCGAGAACTTTACATGTCAAAATTTTTGTCAATTGATGATTTTGTACATTTGTAACTGTTGTGATTGCCAACAAAATCTCGTTTGTTTTTCAAACCTATTAAATAGCTTTATTATTAAAGAAAGTCCGCATAAAATTGCAACAGTTGTAATAAATATTTATGGATTATTAAATACAACTTGTAGCTGTGCACAGTGAACTTTCCATGTACTGTGTGGCATGAGCACATAAATTGCTGCCAAAGAGCACGCAATGCTGGTCCCAATGCTCCCAACTGCAACAGCTCCAGTGACCAGTCCGGCCAATTGGCTGCAGGCGCAATTGAGAAGTTGCTGGGAAAATAGCAATTACCCATCAGTTTTCATTGTTGTAATGGGCGACCCGTCACTCAGAATTGATATACGACTGTGTTAGTGGGTGTGAGTGTGTGTGTGTGAGTGTGTTGTGTTGTGGTTTCAATGTCTACTTGTAATTAATTCAATTAGCTGTGCGTTTAACCATTCGCTTCCTCAACAGATGAGCAGCTGAACAGTCACATATTCAATCACAAAGGCGGCTTGCAACTGCAGCAGCAGCAGACGTCGAATGGCCAGGGGCAGGTTCAGGGCCAGCCACCGCCATCGCCACCGCCAGCACCACAGACACAAGCGCAGCTCCAGTTAACGGCCTACAACACCAACACCAACAACAACAATAACAACAACAATAACAATGCAGCGCTTGGTGGTGGATCTGTGTATGGCATGTCGCTGCCACGCACTGGCATTTATCTGACGCCGCCACAGCAGCAACAGCAGCAGCTGCAACAACAACAACAGTCGCAGGTTGTGAGTGTGCCACAGCAATCGCCGGTTGTAAGCTGGCCACAAGTTGCTGCACCGCCGCCAGCTCAAATTGCAATGCAACAGCAACAGCAGCAACAACAGCAACAGAGCCACGCCTACATAACTGCTGCTGCCGCACCAGCAGCACCACCTTCCCCGCAGCAATCGATGCTGCCCGTGTTGAATGCAGCGCCAACACACGATAAGAATCAGCCAGCGGATGAGGACTACGACGACTACGAGGAAGACAAGTCCACAGAGCCGCCCAAGAAGGTGAGATTTCAAGTCGAAAAGCATCTGTTCAATTACCTGACCGACTGTCCCTCTTCCTAGCAGAAGCAGCGCAAGCACAAGAAGGTCAAGACCAAGGCCAGCAAGGATCCCATTGAGCTGGCACTGGAGCAGAACAAACAGCAGCAACAGTTGCCGCCGCCTGCGTTGCCAGTGCCCGTTGGCCCCGTGCACGAGCAATACAAAATGATACACGACAATTTGGCGCTGGAGTTTCGTGATCACGATGGTCACTCGGAGCGTCCCGGTGGCGCTGTGCTCTCCCTGACGCTGGGTCTGCTTGTGACCGCTGCGCTGGCCATACTCATCGGCTGTCGGATGCGCACAGTGGGCCGACGAGCACGGCGCATGGGTGGCAAAACGCCCTATTCCCAGGAGGCCGATTTCCTGGTCAATGGCATGTATCTTTAATGGGGATCGATCTTAGTCTAAATATACTTATATATATTTACCGTTTTGTGTGCCAGTCTCGTGGGGTTCGGGGTTTGTGGTTGTCATTTGTGGACCGCTGTTAGGCGGTTTCATTTGATCCCAGTTAGTTAAATGAATTGAATGTCAAACATATTTTATATAAACAATTATATACATGCATATATAACGAATAAAGTGTAATTTAAAAAAATAGGGTTTGCTGAAAATAAATAAAAAAATATCGATTATCTTCCAATATCGAATCGACAAACTACCGACACTTTTGTGTAATCAATTGGAAATCGTACAGATTCAAAAATTAATGGTTTTACATTTTTAAATAATTTCCTTTATTCAAATTCTTTTGCTCATAAACTAATCGTTTATTTTTATTATTTCTTTCAATTGAGTCATTAAAACTACAAAATAATAGGAAGTTTTTGTTTGTATTTTTTGTTTTTTGCTTTGTTTTATAATAAATTTATCTTTTTGTTTAAAATACCATGCAAATTTCGCGATTTCAATATACGATAATTTATTCATGTTCGCATTTTCATTAATAATACACAATTTTTACAGCACGAGAATAGCCAAAGAACAAATTTGACGCTTGCAAATATCACATTAAATCAAAAACTAAATCAAATTGTATATAAATAACAAAAAAAAAAAGGGTTATCAATTTGGAAAAAAATTGTGTCTTAAACTGTTGTATAAATATATTGTAATTTGTTTTTACATTGAGTCTTTTTTTATGCTTTGTCAAGAATTCTTTGTTGCTGTTTTTGTTGCCGCCAGTTATATTATTGAACATTTCCTCAAAATTACGAAATTTGCTGCCCTGACGATTTGTTAATTTTGTTTCGTTTGTTGTGTTAATCAGTAAATTTACTAAAATAGGCTGTTGTTAATTGTTTAGCTCCATTTTCACTTAACACTGTACAGATACTTGTAATGTAAATTAATTGTATTTAGAATTATTTATTTATTTATGTAGTTGATTAGTAAATATGCCAATGTGAAGTTTTATGATGCATTTATTATGTTTCAAAATAATCGGTGTTTTTTGTTTGTTCTTTTTTTTTGTTGGTTCCAAAACATTCAAAATTTTGAACACGCAACTTGTAAATTGTTTAAATTGTTTTTACACTCTTTTTTTTGTAAGTCTGCATAAATATTTTACACATTTATATGAAAACTGAATGCCTGTGTGTATATGTGATCTTTTTTCGTAATAATTAAGTTACAAATGTAGAAGGATTTGCATTGTGTCCTTTATATGGGTTATGGTTTAACTATTTACGGTTGTGTTGCTTGTGTTTTACTGTTGCCGAAGTACTTTTTTTTCTGTTTCGTTCTGTTGTGTGTTAATTTGTTAAGTTAATAGTTAGCGTACTTTAATATATATATTTATAATTTGCGAATTTTCGTTTCTTGTTGCAGCTTGTGGTACGTGGTTAATGCTGAGATTTGCGCATCATGTCGCGTACCTGTGCAGAAATAAGAGATATAGTTTCAGTTTCTTTCATTGAAAGTGGTTTGTGTCCACTCACCGTTTTGTCCAAAGACGCGCAATTCGATCGTGTTCCTCGCGATTCTGCAAATATTGCGTGGCAATACTGCCAACCAATGGATCAGCTGAAAGCATAACAATCAAAAGTTTTATACAATGGCACATAGATAAGGTAACAATAATGTACGCACCAGGATTACAATCTGTGAGCAGGGAACAAATCGAGAGTAAAACTTTTGATATGGTCAGCGCCGGCGACCAATTGTCCTTCAATATGTCCAGACAAATGACGCCCTGGCTATTGATATTGCAGTGATATATGCGTGTGCGAAATGTGACTTTGGGCGGTTTAAACGGATACTCGGGCGAAAAATGTATATCAAGGAAGAATACGCCGCCCTCATACACGGAACCAGGTGGTCCCAATATGGTAGAAACCCATTCGTACAGATTATCACCCTTAGGACCGGCACTGCAATTGGGCGGCGGATCCAGTGTGATTTCAGCCAACTCCTTTTGTATGCGCTTTGCTGAGGTGCCCAGCGCTTTGGATATTCTCGGTGTTGACTTCGTATCCTTGCGAGGCTCATCGCCACCTGCAGCCGGCGTCGAATTGTTGCTGCCTGATGCAGAGTTGGCGGCAGCACTGCCGCCATTCGTATTGGCGCCGCCACGTCCACCGCGTGCGGCAGGTGAGGCGGCGGCTATGGCTTGATTGGAGGAGGCAGTGCTGCTAGAGGAGCTGGCGCCGGATGTGGCCGCAACACTAGAGCTGGTGGCGCTGCTGCCGGCTCCAGTCGCCGTTGCTGGAGTCGAAGACATGGCGCTGCTTACAGTCTTTTAATAGTGTTTCTTTTTCAGGAAGTCTACGAGGAAAACAGAGCAATTTTAAGTTTAAATTCAATAACGTTAATAAGAAAATAAAGTTGTACAACATTATATTAACATCTCAAAGATGAAAATTCTTGGTCTGCGTATGCTTCAGGGGCACATACTAAACCAAATTTGCGGCATTAGCTTGTATCTCCGAGGTATACATGGTTCACTATCAATATTTATTAATAGCAATAAAATCGGGACGGATATCGAAAAAAAAAGAGATGCCTCCTTCTGCCTGTTACATACATTTCACAAAACCATTATGATCTTTTTAGCCATTTTTCAAGAGTAAAGGGTATACAAATCGTAGGTAATCAAAAGATTCGTCGCATACAAGTGTCATGATAGCATAGAACTAATTCAATCGAACAACGGAACCAAGTTGTTCCTCCAATTGAACTAGATGGCTCAGCACTGGCGTGTCTTGCGGCAGGTCCTTGACCCGTTTAGCTGTGCGGAGACACGAAAAAAACACAAGCTGTAAAACTGAGAGCCCAAATAACCTCATACCACAATCTATTAAAATGAAGCCCCATCGGATTAAATGTAATCACCGTGCAGAGAGAGAGCGGTGCAGAGGCAAGCGGCCATTTTGGCAAGCGTTGCTGCTGCTGCTTCTGCTGCTGCTGCAGCACTCAAAAACACAGCGGCAGCGTTTGGAGTTTGCCATTGGCCATGACAAAGCGAATGCTGTTGGCCCGTTGCTGTTGTGTTTAATTTTAGCGTTTCTCAGAGGCATCCACGAATTTGTTAGCTGCACGCGGCTGCAGTTAAAAATCAATCGGCTCAGCGCAGACTTTTGCAAAACGCATTTGCTGCCAGCCGCCTGATTGCACAATTTGAAACACTGATAGACTGTCGAATGTAGACAAAGAACAGCACGGGGTTAATTGTACGATACGCACCTTTTGCAAATAAAATTTGATTACTTTTACGTCGCGAAAACACTGCAAAAATTGTTCTGCTCCCCGTGGTCGCGCTCTCGCTCTCTCGCCTCTCTTTCGTTCGACGGCCGCGTTGTTTTTGCTATTCTCTAATCGGCAAGCGTCCACAGCCTCAAACTGTTCACTTTATTTGTTTCAGGTGTTTTTTCTTCTTTTAATTGTAGCTTCAGCTAATTTTCCAGCGATTTCAAATATTTATTAAAGCTGGTTAGTCGTTGGGCAGGCAGGCAGACAAGCGGTCGGCCGCTTTTAATGTTGCTTTTGTTGTCAAATGAGTATCGATGCAGCGTCGTTATCGATAACTCCTCTAAGCATGTGCAATATACCGCCGGTAGCTACCGCAAAATGTGTACTCGATAGTTGTGTCTCAAAAAAATTGTACATTTTATTTAAACTTAGCGGCACCTAACAGTTACAGTATGTATATTAATTGTATGTCAAAATATTACTTTGTTTCCATACTTTCTATTGTTGCTTTGCTCGACTTGAACACACGCACTGTGTTGTCAGCACCGCCAGAAACGATGTATTTAGGATTCGACCAGTCAATATCCAAAACCTTCTCGCCATGTCCGAGTAAATCGTAGAGAGGCGCCTTGGGACTTCGGCAATCCCACAGCTTATTCTGGTTATCATACGCGCCAGATACAAATAGAAACTCCTCCGTAGTCGACCACATAACCGTCTGCACCCAAGCATTGTGTCCCAGGTAGGTGTTACGCACCACAGAGCCCTCTAAAATTGGTGAATATCATCAACAATTAAATATCACAGTTTAACGCTTTATGCTTGACATACGATTTGTGCGTGCATCGTATAGACGCAGATTTTTGTCCGCCGATGCAGTAACGATTAAACGATTCAACTTCGAGTAACTGGCATCGAATATGGATTTGTTTGTCGATATCTCCGTCTTGATGCCCTCCAGGTTCAGATCCCACACCTTAAGCGTGTGATCCCAACTACCAGTCAGCAGCGTGCTACCGTCCATCCATTGTACTGCCGAAATGCTCTCCCGATGGCCCTGCAGCGTCATTTTTGGCGTCTATAAAGATTTGTTTAGTACTCTGTTTCATATCATATCTCCAATTCATTTCTATCGAGACAAAAATCTCAGCATAAACCTACTCTAACTCCGCTCTCCTTAGCACGCTTTGCACTGCTCTCGCCGGCATCCTCCAATTCAGCAGACCATATCTTCAGCATTGTATCCCAGGATCCAGTGGCAAAGCGCTGCGCATCCGGACTCACACAGACACTATCGACACCGCGCTCGTGACCCTTGCAGACGGATACACATTCAACAGCATTTGAACCAATGTTCCACTGCCACAGCATTGCCGTCTGGTCCTGTGATGTGGAAACAAAGCGTCCGTGTTCATCGTCCAGCGATATCCAGTCCACAGCCTTGATGGGCGCCGTATGGCCGGGTATGGTCAGTTTGTGCTTTCCCTTGTTGGTCCAGATGTTGATTGTGTTATCGTAGCAGCCAGTAAGTATCCATTTGCCACATGCCTTCACCGCCGACACCCAATCATCGTGCAGCAAGCAATCCTGCGGCTCGGGCGCGGGAAAACGCTCTACGTACTCAATATCGATGGCATCCTCGAAGCTGATGGCCTTCTCGCGCAGATGGTCGCAAAGCCGACCTCGCAGGTATTCATCAAATACAAGAAAATCAAAGTCAACACCTCCATCGGCGCCTTTATTTTGCAGCAGCGCGTTCAGGAAAATATTTAGCTCAGTGGTGGCAACGCTGCCTTCGATCGCGTACGGCACATCGGGCACAGCATAACTGAAAGGATTATCCTCAATAATAATAGCAATTAAGTGTAGTATTTCCGCTACCTACTGTTCTTGTTTGGTTTTCAGGTGTACCTGCACCTGCCCCTCGCCGTTCTCTGTGTCCATATTCCTACACACGTGCGTTTTGATGCGCTGAATGCTTCGCTTTGGCTGCTGTTGTGCAGTAGCTGAGCTGTTCAATTACCTTTTGGTCGTTTAAGTTACTTGGACCTGCGACACGTTTTAACTTTTAAAAAATATTTTTCTTTTTCGTTTTATGTGAGAATTAAATATTTATTAAATAAATCCCTAAATAATTGTGGTGGCTACTCAAATATTGGTGATGATAAGAATACCCAAAAACATCGATAGGTCGATAACAGTTCAAAAGTTGGCCAAAAAATTGTATTGAAAAGACCGGTTAAAAAACTCTCCGTTTAAGAGACATGAATTTAATGCGTAACATATAAATGATGAAATTTAAAAAATTGCTACTACCCAAAACCGAGGAAAATAACTTTTCAAACGTATTGCAAATTTATTTATCGCAGAATCCCTTATCAGCAATATGTAGCTCATATATCGTGGACGCTGTAAATACATTTTGTTGAGCTGCCAACTTGATGCAAATACTGTTCTTGTCTTCAACAACAACAATGTGTAATCGTTAATTTTTCATTCACCGCGAATTTCAAAATACAAAGTTCAGCACATACGGTTTACATATTAACTGGAGATGCCTCTTACTTTTGTTATTTAATCATATATGACTTATGCAATCCAAACATGCAAAAAATGATAAATACCCAAAAGTTAATCGTTAATATTAATTAATATTGATACGCTGCGCTGCCAAACAAACGTGCAAAAAACAAACACAGCGATGATACGCTGCAGTGGTAAACAGATTACGCAAAAAATAAATAAAATTAAAAATCATAACTGGCTAGCAATTTACCATTTGGCTCTTCAAGCCGCGCGCAATTGTTAAACTTTATTAATATTGCCTCGCCGCAGCCATTAATGAACCAGATAGCAATGCCTACACTTGACGAGCACCTGAACAACAACTTGTTGTCAGTCGGCTATGCACTGGAAGCATGCGTGGAAGGTTAAGCCCCTCTTGACATTTCTGTTGGGCTTTAACCTTCGCAACAAAAGTGGACAAATGCCCAATAATAAGTTTATGATTTGGCTACTCTAAAAATAATCAACTTTAATGGGTCGCTTGGCAAAATTTCCAATGGTAAATTTTTAACTCTTTTTAGTGTTTTTTTTTTATTTTTTATTTCTTCTTCTTGTTGATTTGGCTGCTACAAAAAACCAGAAATAAACAAGCGAAATGTTTGGTGGTGCCAGCAACTTTCCAGACGCAGCGCTTCCAGTGCTTGCTCAGCTTATAAAATGCGAGCGGCGCCTGCGCAGCCGAATCATTACAACAAAGCTCACGCGCCAGGTAAGACAGCCAACGGTGACAAAATAAACAAAAGTTACAAAAGAGAAAAAAAAATAAGAAAAAGTACATACAACAAAACGCGCATCTCTTGTAGTCAGACATCAATTACAAAATGAAACTGTTCGTGCTGTGTTCCCTGCTGTCCGTCCTGCTTCTGGCTGGCAGTGCACGATGCTTGCCGCAGACGCGCGAGGGCGCCGCCTACACAAACGAGGCTATCCGGCAGGCGCAGCAGACGCTGCTCATACCCAAGGATGCGCAAATACAGAACGTTCAAGAGGGCATCGAGCTGGGCGCCTATGAGCAGATACCCGGCAATCAGCGCATCAATCTCTTTGACATCCTGGGCGATACGGTGCCCTCGGAGGTGATAAACAACCTGCAGTCGCAGGTCGATCAAATTGGACGCAATTAAATTCATATCATATCATGAATCATTTGATTTGGATTTCGCATTTTGTTAAGTTTTACAAAAAACCCAAAAAAGCAAAGAAACAAAAAAAAAAAAAAACAACTAAAATAAAATCATAAAACTATTTAAGTATTACAAACGCGACTTTTGCTCTTTCCCATTAACACCAACATCAATGAAAGCGAAAGTCTAGCTCCTCCGAAACCAGTTGTTCCTCTAATCGAAAGTATTTATGGGTGTTGAGTCTAACAATGCACACGAAGACGAACACGAAGACTTTCTCCGTTTGGGATCCCGCGGCGCATACAAAATTAACCAAAAAAAAGTTCGCTTGCAGCTCCTATACCTTATTACATAAGTCGCAGTTATTTTTATTTTTGCTGTGCATTACAGTTCAATGTGTATTGAATGTTGCTGATGTCGATGTTGTCATTATTATTGTTGCCCGAGGTAAGCTGAGTCGTTGTTTGCGGTCCGTGTTGCTGTTGTTGTGGCAGCTTTTGCCTGCCTGCCTGCCTGCTGCTGCTGCTGTTGCTGTTGCTGCTGTTGCTGCTGTTGCTGCTACAGCTGTGATGCAACATTCGTTGTTGTCGTGATATTTGTTGTCTACTTTTTGTTCGTTTAATTTCTTGGTAATTGCCGCCGCATGCACTTGCATATTTAATGAAGAGTCATTTTGTTGTTGTCGCTGTTGTTGTTGTTGTATTTGTTGTTGTAGGCGTGTCCCATTGCGCAATTGTTGCTAGGACCGGTGTGCGTACACACACATCTTCTTCAGCTCAAGTTTGCGCAGAGCCAAAAAGCTGTACCCCAACCGCTCTTCTACGCGCTTCTCACGATCTTGACATAACAACAATATACGTTTTATTTACTATTTGTATTTATTTTTATTTATGTTCGTACACATGAAAATGAACTTGATACTAAATTTACGCTACTTTGAAGTACATTTATTAATTTTTATGTTTTTTTTTTAAAGTAGTTGTGCAAATATTTTATGCTTAACACACCTAAGCTTTTTTGCGCATAAATTATTTTATAAATTATATTTTTATATTTTTGTTTATATATAATTTTCCAGCTTAAATACTATAAAATGACTGCACTTTGACACTTTTTATTAGATTTAAATAAATTTTGGGTTTATTAAATTTGTTATTTATCATTTGATATATTATTTTAATAGTTTTTAAATTATAATTAAAGTAATTGCTTTAAACGTAAAACTTTCAATATTCAGTCTAAACTTAAAAGCTTTTCAAATCGAAGAGGACTATATAATTCGCATTAAAAAAAAAAACATCACTAGAGCATTTGCCATTCGTTCTTCATTTTTTTGTTTTTTTAATATTTTTCGTTTATGCAATAAATTAAATATTAAATAAATTCATAGTTCATAAAACAAGTTAAATAAAATGTTTAATAATTTTATGCAATGACAATTTTCAGTGGGCGCTTTATGTGTGTGTGCGTGTGTGTGCATATGGGCGTGGCAATGTGAAATGTTTTAGGGATTTTTCTTTGTGCTCTTAAATTACAAAAACGTTTCTTTATTTTTATGAAAATAAATAAATTCTATAACTAAGCAATTTCTTTTCGCACGCATAGTGCAAAGATGGAAAATTTAATAAAAATACATATTTATTGCATTTGGGGAGCCCAGCTTTGTGTTTTTTGTTTTTCATAATTCCTTTTTTTTTTTAATTGTTGTTTTCGTGTTGTGTGTATAATTGTTTCTAATTATTAGGCATACTTATACCCTATATAAATTCAAGTTGTAATTCCCACAACGCTTGAGTGGGGCTTGCATTAAAAAATTTAATTTGCAGTCTGTGAAAATTAATAATTTTTAATGTTGCTCTCGTTTCGTGTTACTTAAACTTAAGACTTTCAGCTCACTTCGCTGTTGGATTTTAGACGGCGCCTTAAAATCGATAACTGCGCTATAATATCGATACTCAAATCTACCATATATTTCGTTAATTAAATGTTTGTATTAATTACTTCAGTATGACAAACAAACAAATAACAAACAAACAAAAAAAAAAACACTGCTGAGTTTCAATCGCTTGAGTAATGCGAATCTTCAGTTTTAATTACTTGGTAATTAATTAATTAATTCCCATGGCGTTTACCAACTTTCAGTCACAATTGTAAAAGTAATTGCAGCTTCTCAAATTCACTTTTACTCAAGCACTTTGTTTTTTCTTTTTAAATTACTGAAGTAATTGTAGTGGAAATTATGTATTATAGTATATATATACACCAAAAATTTGTTGTGCTACCTGTCGGTTCTCTCAGTTTATCCGCTGCAGATACAGCCGCTGCAGATCCACCAGACGCTGAGCCGCCCCCGCGCCGCTCTGCTCCACGAAACTCTTCTCGGCGCGCGCCGCCGCCGTTGCCGTCGCCTTTGCAGCGCCCGTTGTTTTGGCCACGTTATCCGCTTGCTCCTGGCTCTCGTCCAGCTTGAGGCTCTCTGCGTCTGCTTTCGGATCTTGCGCTGTGTGCTGTGTCTGCCCAGCGCCCGAGCCCAGCTCATCAATGTCCACAGTCGACTTGGACTTTGGCGTTGTTGGCTCCCGTTCCCGCAGTTCACCGCCGCCGCTTCCGCTGCCGCTGCCGCTGCCCGTTTCCAACTCGCCGCTGGTCTCGTTCTCGCTCTGCCTGGCGCTGATCGTGGCCAGCTCGCTAATGTTTTGTATGTGCGTTTCCGCGGAACTGTCCTCGGCGCTGTACATCAGCGGCACCTGCGGCATGGAGACACTTCCCAGATTGGATGCTTGGGCCAGCAAGTGATCTGTGGTTGTGGAGCCCAGGGCCTGATAGAATTCCATGTCGCCGCTGCCGCTGCCGCTGCCGCTTCCACTGGCATCCAAGCTGTTCTCCGTGACCAGCTTGGTGCGCTTTGTATCCCGCTCAAAGGGGCTGACAATGCTGCGCTGTTCGTCCTTGTTCTCCGCCTCCATAATATCCTCCAGCTCGGCGAGCGGAAAATTCACATCGCGCAGACTGAAATCATCTTCGGGCAGCGAGGGATAAGCCGGATTCGATTCCACCTGCGGCACATCATCCTCATCCATGTGATGCACTGCCTGCGCCGTGCTCGAAGCGGGCGATTCGCTGCTGCTGCTGGCGGCAATCGAACCCTCCGTGGTAGACTCCGGCTCCATGGTGAGATTTAAGTAGGCGGAGCTGTCCTCAGTAATGTGCATGGGTCCCTCTGTGCTCAGTGGATGCTCTGTGGTGCTGCTGCTGCTGCTGGGTCCCTCTGTGGTGGATATTATGTGGTATATATTATCGCTGCCCGCTGTGTCCGGTTCCAGCTCGGCGGCGACATCAACGCTGTCCACCAGCGCGTCGCGGAAACCATGTTGCAGTGACGCTGAGCCTGCGCCCAGAGCCACCGCCTCGACCCTGGTGCTGAACAGCCCTGCCACGCCCTCTGTGGTGTACTCCCTCTTGATGTTCACCTTGCTGGGATCGTTCTCGGCCAGCGGCTGCAGCCCGTCTGCATTGTAGGTGACCAGCGGCTTTAGCTGCTGCTGCTGCTGCTGCTTTTGCTGCTGCTGCCCAACAATGTGGTTGTTGTGCGTGAGCGGCCGCTCAATGTAGCCCACTGAGGCGATGAGCTTTAAGCTCTCGCTGCTATTGACTGGAAGTGCTTTTTGGTTGGTGTCTTGGCTAACCGCCGTGTTGTGCGTTGGTGTTGCTGCCGTGTCAGTTGCTGGCGCTGGTGTTGCTTCTGCTGCTGTGGCAACAGTTGTTGCTGCTGTTGCGGTAGCTGCTGCTACTGTTGTGCTATCAGCAACTGCTGCTGGTGCTGCTGCTGCTGTTGTTGTTGCTGCCGGCGGCGCCTCAGTACTGGCCACCTTCCGGGTGGGTATCGTCTGCTTGACCTTATGATTGTCATCGGTGATGCGTATCTCGGTCGGCTTGGTAATCTCCTTAATGGTGATATTCCAATTGAAAACAGCGGGCGGTGCAGCCGGCGCAGGTTTCGCGGTTGGCGGCGCCACGCTACTCGATTCGCTGGTCAGTGGCAAATTGTTGTCAAGAACTGTGGAGGGCAGCCAAATGGCCGTTAGAAATTGATCGAATTGACTGTGATTTAAGTGCACTACTCACTGGGGCAATTGTCATACTCCGGACAGCAGCGGCCGGGCACGTATTTGGGCATGCAATCATCGCGACGAAAACATGTCACCGAGCTGCACACAATCTCTCCACCTGCAATAATTGAAATGTATCCCTAATTATATGGTCCACGAATAAGCAGGTTCGTGTATTTCAGTATGATATAGGGTATAGTTATTGAAAATACCACATTCGAAATGTCTAAGCTATAGTTTTTGAATAATATTTTAATAGGGTTCACAATTACAATCTCAGATATAGATACCAGACAGGCTTGAACCTACAAATTCTGGCAAAATGAGAACTTTAAATAATTATAGTTTTCAATTCCAATTATAATCATTGCTTCAAATTCAAATAAAAATAAATAATGGCCGTTCGGTTCAGGGTTTAAAGCGATGCGTGGGCATTAACCACATCAATGAATCCAGGTTCGAAACTTGGCTAGACGCAATATGTGGAATTTAAAAGAAAATAATTTATCATTTAAAGGAAATTTTGTTGCCTTTTATAATTCTGCTAAAAATTAAGTCAAACCGTTGTAAGTGAAAAAAAAAAACGGATCCGACTTGGGTTCGCCTGAAATTTGGTAATTGGATCGATTTTTGATTTTTAGGTATATTCATATCCCAGAAAAAAGTATATTTTTTTGCATAAAATATTTTCTAAAAATTAGCAAAAACTACTATTCCTAATTTCAAATATGTTTGTTGTTTTTTAGAGTTTCATTTGATTTCTGTTCGCATTGCTGAATAGCTTTAAGGTTGCCCCACGACCTTTCTCTTACCTTTGCAGTAGCATACGGTGCATGGTGTATCCGGATCAACCAATTTATAACCATTCGCATAAGTTTTGCCATCCTTTTCGCAATCTGCGAAAGAGGAAACAAAAAAAAAGGTAAGCCCAAAAATGATGCCGGCATTGTGGGCAGTGTCTGCGGCACAACGCGTGGCAAGCGACAACTCACCGCATTTATAATCGGGGCAACAGTGTCCTGTGCGCTGGATAGCGCGGCAGCTTGTCTGCTTCTCGCAGTGCACCGTCGTCTCGGGCACCCAGAGGCCATCAAGCAGGCATTGGCCTATAAGCAATTGGATGGCGGTATTGTTTGGTTTTTAGTTTAGGCGGATACCAAAAAAATGGGCAACGGAAGAGAGCGGGGAAAGCCCGGACTTACTTACCCTGCGGCTGTTGTTGTTCCACCAGCGATTCAGTGGTGGTGCTGGTGGTGTTGGTGGTGGTGGTGGTGGTGGTGGTGGTGGTGTTACTGATGCTGCTGCCACTCGAACTGATGCTGCTTGGCGTGACCGCGACCGTGACGATTGCAGAGGATGCGCTGTTGCTGCTGCTGCTGCTGATGCTGCTGATGCTGCTGCTGTCGGTGGGCACTGGAAAGAGAAGAGCAGCAAGAGGGCAAATTGTATAATGAGAATCAACAATGGAGTTGGGTGACAGCCCCGAAGCCAACGATCCTTGGCCCCTTGGTACATATTTGAATGAATGACATTTTGATAACAGTTGTTTTGTTGTTAGTTGTTAGTTGCTGTTGTTGTTGTTGTTGTTGTTGTCGTGCTTGTCGCCGAGCAAGGTAAAATGCTAACAAAATACGGTAAAAGTTAAATGAGTTTAGTTTTAGTTTGGCTCTTTTTGTTTGCCTATACACACTATACACACACACAGTTGTGGGCGTGGCAGCCGGGATGTTGTAGGTTTTGTCAGTGGCACTCGATTGTGCCGTGTCCCCCATCTAATTCTGATTGCCAGTCTGTCATCTGATGCCCAGCTCTTAAATTTCATTGAAGAAAGACAACTCAAATTGTCGTCTCTTGTTTGCTGTTCGTTCGAGCATTTTACGTCATCTGCTCTGCTGTCATTTGGGCCCATGAAAAATGATTAAATATGCGCCTGCATTAATCATACGCACTGTGTGCCAATGCTTTCGGGCGGTTTTTGTTTCTTTACAACTCCTTTTAATTATGTGCACGTTCCCATCTCAAAGTTGTTTTTCTAGCTGCAGTGTATTGTTTTCATAGTTTGCTGTGGATTTCGTAGGAAATCTAAAACAGACATCTAATTGGATATCTGTTTACTAGATAGAAATAGAAATAGCAACCAGTTGGTTCTGTTCTAGTAGTGAATTTTTCTTTTTTTTTTTTTATAAATTCTTAGAAACACTAGCCAAAAACGATTACGAAAAATCAAACATATATATCAATATACAACTGATATTATTTTAGTAAGCAAACTGTAGCCAAATGTTTGGTAAAACAATACAAAACTTTACGAGTCGCTTTTTGCTCACTTCGTTCTTCTTCGCCACTAGCGCGTGCTACCGTCCACATTAATACCAATCGACGCCGTCTCAATTTCATTTATTGTTATACCCTGATTACAGTGAAAATGGATAAAAAGGGTATAATCGTTTTGTGCAAATGTATGTAACAGTCCCCTCCCCCTCCCTTCGACCCCTTAAAGCATATTTATTCTTGAGCAGGATCAACAGCCGAGTCGATTTGGCTATGTCTGTCTGTTTGCTCGTCCGTCCGTCTGTATAAATGAGTCCATTTCGAAATTTCGAAAAAATTTTAAAAGATCGATAACTTTTATCGTTTTTTTTTTCTGAAATCGATAAAAATCTACCACAATCTCAAATATAAAAATTAAAAAATGTAAAATTGACAATATAAAAATTGACCTCTTGATTTAAGAATAATTAAATAATTTCGAATTATAATTTTGTTGTTTCTCTTTGAACATGAGTGCTATGAAATCCCATATGCCTCTACCTATATATTTTGCTGTCTCGTTTTAAATTGTTTTAAATCTACCTGAATTGTTGACACAATTGCCAACTATCTAGTTATTCGCTCCATATCACTTCCTACTACCCATATAATTTCCTGGTAGTTAGAGCCGCTCCATGCTTGAGCTCCTTTGGCATAGTGCCTGCATAGCAGAGTGTTCTGAGACGTGATTCATGTGAATTTTAATACGTTTTGTTTGCAGCGTTGTGTCGCAAAATGTTGAAATGATTTTTGTTTAATTGCCTGGCACTTGGTTTGTTTTGTTATGTAACACGCGTAATTTGAAACGTTGCAATTAGTGGCTAGTTGAACAGCTTCCCGTTTTCATTGTAGAACGCAATGCTAATTCAGCGACTTCCCATTGTATGTTTCTCTCTTGCTTCTTTTATTTCTGATGCCCGACGACGCGTCTCATTTAAGCGCTGTATGTGTGCGGGTGTGTGTCTGTGTGTGTGTGTGTGTCAGTTTTTGGCTGGCCAACACGTTTTTGTATAAGCGAAATTATTATGCACATTATGTAGAACAGCAGCAGCTACAAAAACTATAACAACAATGTACATACATATATATATATTTTTTGTATTTGTGTTTTTGCCACAAAACGGTAATTTGAGTCGTGCATAAAGCAGCGGCTGAGATTACGTATACGCCACCGTAAGATCTTATTTCAGATTTGAGCTTTAGCGGCGCTTCTTTATGATTCCGCGCAAGTTGTACTCAAGATTTGTCGCCTTTGTCTCGGCAAATTTATTGTCGCCTGTGGAAATTGCATTGGAAATTAGCATTTGATTGTTTTTCTTTCTGTTTTTTTTTTTTGCTCGTTTTCCGCAAATATTTAGTATGCAAATCGAACGATTCATGGCCATATAATTGCATTGATCTTGCCTGTGTTAGCTTTACTGTTAATTTGCGGCGAGTGATAAATGATAAGCGCAACTGGGCAATTGTGATGAACATAAACAGGGCACAAAAACAAATGAAAATGGGCGCCTTGCCGCACTATTAATAATACTTAGAGATTGATAAATATGGCGGCAGTTAAAACCATGCCATAAATGTGCAACTACAGCAACAAATCACCGAGCAATTTTCGGGCCTGTCCACAACATTTAAGTCAAGCAGCGTGTCCTGCGGTTTCGCTACTGCGCCTATTACATTGATACGGTCTGTCTCTCTGTCTATCTGTCTGTCTGTCTGTCTGTCTTGCAATCTCGCTTTCTCTCGCTCCCTTTCATTCTCATCTTGTGCGCCTACTTCATGAACTACTCAAATTTGGCTTCAGATGGACAGAAGGTCCTTGTCGACTTGGCTGGCAGGCCATTATTAGATTTTCAGCAAGTGGCTCGAGTTGTTTAACTTCAGCCCCCTCCCCGGTCCCGTCCTATCCTAGGTCGTTTCAGTCACCCGCCGTGCCAAGTTGAAATTTCCTGTTCTAACGCTGTCTCGTGGCTGATTTCCACTTAAGCATTTTGCGGTTAGTTAGATCGAGAAACTGTTTTGTTTATGAAGTGCGAGCGGCTGGTTGCCTGCTCTGTGAAGCAAGAAAAGCGAATGAAATTATATATATTGTTTGGTTCATAAATTGTAAATGTGATTGCTGTTCTATGCGAGACCGAATGCAATTGTAATACTTGGAATTTATGTGCTGTGAAACAGTTGATATATATATATATAAATAAATGGACAATCTCAAGCTGAAATATGTATCTCGGCTCGTATGGGTATAAAACTCCATTGTTGCCGTAAAGTCAACCACGCGTAAGTCGGCAGCTGAAATGCGATTTGAAATTGACGCTTAAATGCCAGTCAAAATGAAAAAAATTAAAAAATAAAACCACAACAATAACAACAACAAGCACACACACACAAAAAAAAACAATAAAAAAACAATGCCAAACAGGCAGACAGACAGTCAGACGGAGAGTCTGACAAACGACAACAAATGAGCGTTTTGAGTGTTGTCAACTTTTCGTTTTATTTGTTTGTCACACGGAAAAATGATAAATGAGCCGCATACGGTAGCAACCAGAGGGAGGGAGGAGGGGCAAGATATTGCTCGAGTAGGTCTCTAAAAAGTTGGGCTAGAATTATTGCCAACTCAGCGCACAACTAAAAACGGAGTTAACAAATTATACGCCCAAACGGCAGGTGATACTCGTGCGCTTCAATATATCTATTTACTGAAGGGGGTGGTTATATTATCCATTGCATAACGCGTAATTTATTCTTAACTCAAATAATAGAGTACAAATCCCAAATACAATAATTAAATTTAACAAGCACTCAGTTAAGAGTAAACACATATATTTAGGTATATTAATATTTTTATAGTTTCCTATAGTTAGGTGGATATAGTTCATTAGTTGGTAGCAGGAACTAGCTGACGGTAGCAAACAAAAAAAAAAATAAAAATTAGCCAAATTACTTTTTGAATCGCCTAACTACGTGCTCCGACAATCGCAGCTTGCGAAATGCCTAAATCATTTGACTTGCGTCAATGGAGTAAAAATTATATGGTTATTTATATTTAAATTAGAAACTCAGTTACATTTGCAATTACTTTTACGTCTGTTCTGTACTACTAAAAAATTAAGTTCAATTTTTAAGCCAAAGCAAAAAATTCGTGATTTTACTCAAATTTTATTTTAATCACTTTTGAATTTGCTGACATAGTAATTGAATATTGAGTTTAGATAAAAACAAAACATAGAATAAAAAAAAAAAAACAAAATAAAAAAATAATAATAATAATTAAATATATTTTTAATAAATATAGCATAGTCAAGCAGCGTTGTATAAAAAAAAAAATATATGACATTTGTTGAAATTCACATATATATATATATACACAATTTTATTTAATCAATTTTTAAGCCAAAGCAAAAAATTCGTGATTTTACTCAAATTTTATTTTAATCACTTTTGAATTTGCTGACATAGTAATTGAATATTGAGTT
>SCDS01001186.1:0-17048 GCA_004149465.1 Drosophila nigromelanica | reverse complement strand
CATGACGGACATTGCACAAACCCAATATACTGGTTTCACTTCTTGAATGAGTATAACTAGTTTCACTTCGTGAACGAGTATAACAAGTGAAGGCTCTAAACGGGGCCGCCCGACTCGGAGATACCCTGAGCACTGATATGTGTCTTCATAAACATTTCATACACAAATTCACACGCACACACACAAATGCCGCACTCACTTTACTCGGTAGCTGCGCGTGCCCCCACTATATAAACGAAATCCTTGTTTTCTTCTAAACTAAATGTATGATCGGTTTGAAATTTTCAGGACTTATTAAGAGCATCGAAATATATGTACAAACCAATTTGTAGGTCTGTTTTTATGCTTTTATCGATATTGCGGGCGATTAGGGCGTCGTAGGTATCAAAGTCTGCGTCTGGCTTACACAAACATAACACACTAAATTTGTTGCCTCTAGCTCTTATAGTCTCCGAAATATGGTAAGAAAACAAAAGGTTAATATCGATTTTTATCGAAAAAAAATTATAAACTTGTACTGCGTATGATACATACGAACCTAATGAGACCAAGATCAGCTTTCTATCTTATGTAGTTTCCGAGATCGCTGCGTTCATACAGACAGACAGAAATCAACTCAGCTCGTCGTCTTGATCAAGAATATATACACTTTATGGGGTCGGAGATGCCTTCTTCTGCCTGTTACATACATTTGCACAAAACCATTATACCCTTTTTACCCATTTTCAATGGGTTCAGTGTATAAGAAATTGCATTGATTTATCTCTCACAAACAAATCTAATATTCAAGTACCAATCTATATGTTTTATATCAAGAATTGCTCTGATGGTAAAGTACACGATACGACCTTTCCCATAAGCCCATAGAACACTTTCTACTTAGTTATTTTGCTATACAGAGTTTTACGCGTTAGTCTGGCCATTTACCCCTGACCATGACTGTGACCTACCGATGTTTTAATACTATCGAGAAGTTTTCGTGCGTATCAGTGGAACCAGACTTAGCTAACTGCGGTTCTTCTAAATAACAGTGGAGTATTATTATCAGTCGGCACTTTCGTGGAGAGATCAGTCGAGGATTTTTGCCAGCCAAGCTTTACAAACTATAGTATTTCTTAAAAGGACAGACAGAATTACTGTATGTTGCAACACTATTAACATTTCATAAAATGCCACATCGTGTAAGTAAACTGTCACATGATATGTCAGTTTTACATAGTAAGCCGTTTGCCACAGCCTGCCATATCGAATATTGTAGTGCCACATGCGACTGCTATATCTGTGGCAAATAGCCATACCAACTTTATTTAAGCCCAAAGCGAAACACTGCAGAAGAGAATTATATCTGCTGTACTACACTGGAGTCCGTGCTCGCAAATGTATCCAAGCTGCTTACAACTAAAGAAATTTGGTATTTAATAGGTTGTAGTAGGGCAAAGGCGGCTAAGATAAGCATGACAGACAATACGATTACCAGCACCAAAACTATTGCTCAGGTTTGCCACAGGCACAACACAACTGTCATCGTAAAGTCTTATAAGCTATCCACAAGCTTTTTGATAAGGTATTTTTGCTACGTCTTAACACATTTTTGAAAGCCCGAAGCATAATTCCATAATTGTTATTTTCAAACAAAGCTTGGCACTACTACTCAATAATTTGACTGTGCCCGACACACAAGTTATACTTGTTCACGAAGTGAACCATGTCCGTCCGTATGAACTAGCTAGGGACTTGAAATTTTGGATATATACTCGTGTGTAATGGCGTAAAGTGTTAAGGATCACGGTCACGGTAACTAGAATCCCCACCAATACCACGTTCAGCACTGTCTTCCTATATTTATTCTTTCCTTCTCATCAATTTATTTTTATGTTTTTTCCTTCATCAAACAAATCGCAGTAATTGTAACACACATTCGTGCATGACGAGACAAATGGTAAATTGTATTATTTAAAAGGACAGACTAAATAACAATACCACTTATTGCCACATGATTAAAATCTCACAAAATGATATATCGTGTGAGGAAGCTATCACATGGTATGTCATTGTTTACCACATTTTTTTGGTAAGGCGTGTGCCACAGCGTGCTATATCGAATTTGATCATATGATCACATGTGAGTGCTACATTTTTTTAGTCCCACATGCCCTATTTATGGTAAATTGCCTCACCTTGTTAGTCCGCCTTACTCACAATCTCTCACAATCTGTTCAAATAACCTACTGCTTCATGTTATTGAGACACAATTTAAACACGTTACCTTTACAATGAACAGACGTAACTGCCAGTAACAACGCACTAGCTGTCCACCTCCAGTCCGTGTGGATTTATAGATGCTTCGATATAAAACTATTTTAAGATAAAGTGGGATACAAGTGGCATGTAACCAATCACCAGCTTGGCGGATCACTGTTGCAAGTTTGAAATAGAACTCGACTCCCAAGGAATGATCAACCATTCCAGCCATTACTATTCAGGTCCCCAACATCTACTTATCGATAAGATGTTAGTTAACGTGGTAAATTGAAAGCTTGACAACTTCACTTAGCGGCTATGCCCCATTTTAGGTTAACCCCCTGGGTAATGTAAACATAAATAACTTCTATGTATATTACGTAATTTTAATAAAACACGAAGAGTCAAGTCATATATATATATATATATATTATTGCTGAGCAGTCGTTTGTTTTTTTTTGTGTACTTTCAGAAAATTATCTTAGAGCTGTGATTTCCTAAGCGGCGATATCAACAGTAATTAAGTTCTTCACATCGCACAAAAAGGAAATCATAGGAAAGCAACAAAAATGGAATTTTGTAAGTGCTTAAATGACGCTGCCACACATTTTAAGGTATTCTGTTTCGCCACCATCATATACCTTACCAAGGCGTTCTTAATAATGTAATGGCGCTGTATTCAAAGCGGCCTGACTAGTCTATGTTAAGGATTTATGTTAAGGATTTATAAACATTTCAACCTGTTTGCATTCATACATACATACATACACAAATTCACACATAAATGCATGCTGCGCTTGCCCCACTACAGAAACTAAATTCTTATTTTCTTCTAAACTAAGTACATCATATATGTACTTAGTAATAAAATTTTCAGGACTTATTAGCATCATAGAAATGTATATACAAACCAATTTGCATATCTGTAATATTTGATTTGCTGCTTTTATGGTTTTATCGATATATTATATCGATAACGCAATAATTATAGTTATTATAATTATTGCCTCTAGCGCTTAAAGTTCCTGAGATATTGTAAGAAAAAGAAAGGTTGTTATAGATTCTTATCGAAATTAATGAAACGGAGCAAGCTATCGGGAAAATTATAAACTTGTTATTCGTATGATATATACGAATCTAATGAGACCAAGATCAGCTTTCTAGTTTATGTAGTTTTCGAGATCCTTGCGTTCATACAGACAGACGGACAGACAGACAGGCGGACAGACAGGCAGACAGACGGACATGACTTAATCAACTCAACTCGTCGTCCTGATCAAGAGTATAAGAATTTTCAGGATTTGTAAAAACGTAAACTATTATTGTTCATTGAGTATAACTTGCAGATAGCGAGTATATTGTTATACAAGTTGTTAAATGTTGGGAATGTTGATATTATAGAATTATGCTCATAACGATTGGAATAATCATATTAATATATTGTTGAAAATCGCCAAGCGTCATGTATTTTAATATGAATCGTGTCCTCTGCTATTTGAAATTATGAATATATATGTTTTGAAGTTGAATATGTGTGAGTAGACTTATTTGAATTCTGTCGCCGCAACAACGTAATGCTAATGTATACTACTTAAAGTAAAAATAAAACATTTGATAAGGGGTAACCAGATAAATTTTAACTTCAGTTACCAAAACAGGGAGGGTAAATAATAGGAGGCAACCTAAACCACATCCAGCCGTTGTACATGGGTATAGCCCCAGCATTTTATCTTGGTCTTGGAGTAGTTTTCTTCGGCCAACGAAAAACGCCGGCTGGCGTAGGCTCTAACTGGCTTTTTGCCTCGGATCGGTTGAGTGAGTACCGCGCCAACGCCATAGTCACAGCGACCGTCTGTCTTCTCCGAGAAGTCTAGGCAGGCCAACACTGGGGCTTATGTGAGGCGAGGCAACGTCGCAGCGTCCACAATCCCAGTAGAACAGCGATCGACTGGTCGTCGGGTCGTCCTGTCTTTCGTGTTGCTGCTGGATATTGAACATTGAGTTCCGCCTCGGACGCGGACCATCTTGAAGTTGATCACCAAGTGTGTCAGTTGCGTTAATGTCGCAAATTCGTGACGGCGAGTGAACACATGGTACTTTGGGAGCAGGTTTTCATAAAGCCGATGTAGTTCCTACGCTCGGTGCATTAATAAGTGCAAGTCGCCTTTTTATTCTGGTTCTTATCTCGTCTTCCAGCCCCTTAAAATGTCGAGGGACAGAAAGAAGTCGAGGAGCTCTTGCCTAAATTCGTTGCAACTTGGCAATCTTTGCACACCGTACTTAGGAACACACAATGGAATGTAGGGAAGAGTTACGACGGCGTCGGGTTTTGCGTACGCCTGGCCTCGCCTGAGGTAGTACACCGTAACAGTACTAGCACGCGAGCGCAAACGCACGAGGTGAGAAGACCATAGCGTGTAGGTATAGGTACAAGGGTTGATATAGTTACAATGGTGGTATAGTTACAATGGTGGGCGGCTCTCACGCACGTCCAACCACGTCCGAGGTAAAACACCGTAGCAGGTACTGGCGAATGTGAGCAGAATGAAAAAAGGTCACGGGACAGAGTGGCTACGTGTCCCACTTACACGCGATCATACACGAAGTTGAGCACCGTGGAATGACGATAGATCATTCGTCTGATCCGTCTGATTTCGCTTATGTCCGACGCATAAGGTAGTATACCGTATCAAGCCGGGTACGCATAAGCAAAACGACAAAAAAAAAAAACAAGTGAGAAGACTGTAGTCAGGACCGCCCGACTAGAACGGCGCAGGCAGCGCGCTTTTTACATTGGTGGTAGTTTTCAAAATCCCAAATATTTTTTATGTGATTTACCATACATATATGTATACACAAAATCACACATACATAAGCACCGTACTTGATGAGTAAGTAAGGGCAACAAAATTTAAAGAAAATAGTTAAAATACTAATCAACCAAAACAGAAAAAGCAAAAATCGATTTACGACGCTATTCATACGAGAGCTCGAACTCCCGGCTTCAACTTCAGCTGTACAAGCCTTTATAGCAGGGCCACACTTTCATTTCGTTTTTTTATGACAATCAACTTAACCAATAATCAACCAGAACAATTCCAATAAAAATGCTAAAAAATTCTTCCTGTGTACACGTGTATGTTTCTGCCATGAATACAGAAATTGCTTGTAAAATTTGTTAAAAATCGATCATAGTGTCCAGGTATTCTCAAGATTAATAAGATTAAAAAAAAATTTGAAATTTTTTAGATTTTTATTGATTGTTGGAAAACGGTGAAAGTTATTGATCATTTGATCTGCGCGTGCCCTGAACGAGTGTAAAATCGAAAAGTTGAAGTCTATAGCTCTTATAGTTTCCAAGTATTTATACAGACGGAAAGACATCATAGTAGCGGAGAGACATATAAAAATAATGAGTTAGGTTCTTTGTATTATACTCTTCAAACGTACCCGTCATCCAGTATGATTGGTCCTTCATTCAGAGATTTTGTTGTTGATTAGGTTGGGAAGTTGACTGACTTATATTGCTAGCCTTAGGCTTAGACAATAATAAAAAATATGTTTTCTATCGAGGAACGCCGGAGTAGTATATTTACTGTTGGCGACTTACTTATGCACATACAAAAAGCTTAATGCTAAAGCTAAGTCTGACACACGCATCACGCCACAATGTCATGGTCGGCAAGCCGACTCAGCATAATCATAGGCAATAAGCGGACGACTCTTGCGACTCTTGTAGCTTTGAAGTGCTGATACAGGCATTCAGCGCTGTACTTGTTTAAGGCAGCCCAATAAACAATAATTATAAAACTTCTTTGTTAACAAATAAACAATTATTATTATAACTTATTTGTTAACTTACATATGGGGTCTCATATGAAGGAAAACCACATTACATAATTTTCTATGGCATACGTTTTTATACCCTTAATCCATTGATGGGCAAAAAAGGGTATAATGGTTTTGTGCAAAAGTATGTAACAGACAGATAAAGGCATCTCCGACTTCATAAAGTATGTATGTTCTTGATCAGGGCGATGATCAGGGCGATGATGAATTAATTTAGCCCTGACCGTGTGTCGGTCTTTCTGTCCGTCCACCCGTCTGTCCGTCTGTATGAACGCAGCGATCTCGGAAACTACAAAAGCTTGAAAGCCGATTTTCGACTCATTCAATTTGTATATATCATTCGATATTTTGCTCCGTTTCATTAATATCGAAAAAAAAATCGATTTCAACCTTTGGTTTTCTTACCATTTCTCGGAAACTATTGGATACCTCCCTCCAATCGCCCCCAATATCGATAAACCCAAATAAGCCGCAAATCAAATACGACAGACTTGCACATGGTATGCATTTACAATTCAATGCTCTTAATAAGTACTAAACATTTCACTACGATAATACATTTAGTTTAAAAGAAACAAGTTACCTCCCGACTAGGAGATACCCTGAACCCAGAATTACACATACACACAAACTCTCGGCACTTAATGAGAATTGAGGTCGTTAAAAATTAAAAAAAAAAAATTTAATTGGCAATTACCAACGAAAAATAAAATATACCGACTCCGGGAATCGAACCTATGAGCCACAGCTTCAGTTGCACAAGTCTTATCGACTGCACCACACTCCCATTTAAATTCACTTATAATATAAAATAACTTAACAATTTTTAAAAAAAATTTTAAAGAAACGCTAACAAAATTCTGCTTTTGTTATAAAAATATTAATAATAATTGTTGATAATTAAAAACAAGAATATATAAATTACACACTTTCCGACGCGGATTTCGAAACCGCACCCCTTCAACTCATTGCCCAACTCCTAACTGCTGCACCACTCCTTAAATTAATATTGTTGTGATAAAGTTCAGTTTTACTATGCAGAAAAAATATGCAGGAAAAATGTATGATCGTTATAAAATTTTCAGGACTGTTTAGGTGCATCAACACGTATGTACAAACCAATTTGCAACACTGTAGTATTTGATTTGCTGTTGGTATGGTTTTATCGATATTGGGGGCGATCGGGGGAGGTATCCTACCCACCATAAAATATACCCCATTAACATAAATAAAAGTTCGTAAAGATCCTACTTTATTATAGGAGTTTGAAAACTAACCGCTAAGGTAAAAGCTTTGTAGCTGTCACTTATGCGTTATCTTTTGTCGTTGGCATTAGCTTAGCATTCCTTTTCTATGCTATGCAGCTTCAAGAGTAATATGTTTAATCTTGAACTCGCGCTGCAGCGCGTTTCATCTCTTTGCAAAATAAAACCATATTTCAAAGTCGAAATAATCGTTTACTTCCCTTCGCGATAGTTAATAAAAAAGCTTATTAGCTTATTAGCTTAGTTTATAAAATGCGAATGCTTTTAAAGACAAGCGGATGGTCAGAAAGATGGAAAGTGCACAAATATGGTATAAATTGCTATAATTCAAATATAAATCAGTTTACAATGAATTAATTTTTCTTACCTCTTCACAGAGAGCAAGCATGCGTCGAGTGCTTTCCAAGGACTGAAATAAAAAGATAACAATTACATAAAAGTTAAAGCTATGGTTTAAGATACAGGTAACATAATAATTATATGTTTAATTATAAAAATGAGAAATCGGGGCTTGTGCTTGTCTGAATAAAAGACAAATGGAAGCACCTCCGATCGTATAAAACATATATATTCTTGATCAAGATAAACAGCAGAGTTCATCTAGCCATCTTTCCGTCCGTCTGTGTAAACAAAGTTTGGCACATAAATTGCTAGTGCTTCCCTGAAACATGACAGAAATTTGAATATCTCTCAATCTGCTGCTAATCCGTGGACGGGTGAACATCTCAGCATTGTTGTTGTCGTCATGGATCATGGGGTGGTATTGCTTGTCAAAGCCGTAGATGCCACACACTTTTTTACATTGATTTTGATGATACGTCAGGCCAGTGCAGGCAATCATGTCATAGCTTCTCTGTGCTTTTGATCTGTAGTTTTTGCTTCAAAGATGTACGTTAGAACATCGAACATCTTTGCATTTAATGTCCACCTTGGTTATATGCGAAGCACCTTCCGATGTTGGAGGATGGATCCTTGTCCTCGGTATGGTAACATAGGTTCTCGTTCTTTGTGATGTAGAGCGTTGTGACTTGGCAGGCAGCCTCAGCGATGTCACTAAGCCACTGATTGAACACCTGCAATCGCGGCACTTATTCGTCCCAGGGATGCAATGCCCATTGCAGCAGAGATTATGTGGTCAGCCACTAGCTCTAGCGCGGGCATTTGGTTGTTCATATTCTCTTTCAGTTCACATGCCTCATGTTACACACTCCGAGTGTATATTTTATGAGCACCTCCAGTTTGGGTGGCGGTAGCTGACGCAAGTTTCTGTAGACAGCTTTGCAGGTTGCTGTCGAACATTGGAGGCTCCCTGGTTATTGCCTGACGAAGAATTTTTTGATATTTTTGGATCTCCTTGTAAATCCGTCTCTTGATATTTGTTGGGGCTGTCCCGTTATGAGTCAAGACTCTTACCAACGGGCTGCAGGGTTTATTAGCGGCTGCTCGCAAGCGGATGCTGGCACGTGCCTTCTTGAGTTAAGTTTTAAATCTGCGAGCAGATCCTTACTGGGATTGGAATGGTTAAGGTTATGCGTGGGTCGCAACCCTCGCATGTGGTCGCTGTACGGCTGTGAATTTACTTTTGATGGTGGTCTACAATATGGGTGTCCTTCGTGCAGACACGTATTGTTGGGGTACTGTTTGCCATTGTGATGATCGTTGTTGGCTTGTGATGATCGTTGTTGGCATGTGAGTTGCTTCCCTGGCTTTACTCAACGTTGACGATTCGCATCCAAGGATGAGTTCCAGATCATCTAGCGAATTTTTGTTCGCCGATACGCTTGTAATTGTATAGCATGTTGTTGTGGATTCGCCTGTACTATTATATATGCCTTCAGGTAACGCTTTACAAGCCAACCCAGACTTCCTTAAGTTATGGTTTCAAGATAACCTCCCAAATTTTAATGGCTTCAAATGCATGGCAAGGACTTTTTCTAGAAGCTCTTCTTAAATCTTTCTGTGTAAGCAAACTTATATCCACTTTCAAGTAATGTCTATAGTCAACAGAGCCTTACATGGCCATTTTTATAACTCTTGTTCGGATCTTGTGTATGCGTACTCGACACATCAAGACAGAAAAAATTTTCCGGCCACGCACGGTATCGCTCGACTGCAGCGTTTTTACTTGTTTCGTTAACGGCTGGGGCAGCTTCCCAGTAATATATATCGCAAATTTGGTTACTCAAGTTCAAAAACTGTGGGAGATATACGCATTTTCAATTTTCTTAGGGCGGGCCGGCTTGGCGGCGTTATAGTGGCCGTGACCGGGATATGAAGGGTGCAATATCTGGCGGAGGTCACCAGCTATCTACATACCAAATTTGGTGGCTCTTTCTTTAAAGTTGTGGGGAATATTCACATTTTATCGAGTTGCGATTTGAGGTGTATCGACATGTTATCGAATTGCCAGCCTCCCACTGGGCGTGGCACAAAAGTCTTCAACACTTTGTGTGAAGAGGATAACTACAAGTATATATCCAAAGTTTCAAGTCTCTATCTTCAATTGCGCCGTAACAAGTTTCGTTCATCCGGACAGCCGAACATCCGGACAGACGGACAGCATGACGGACATTGCACAAACCCAATATACTAGTTTCACTTCGTTAACGAGTATAAATAGGCTATCTGAGAATCCGCAGCAGAACAACGCGTATCACACACTGTTAAAAGTGCGACTATACACTCCTTGAGAGGGCGGATGGAAGCAGACCCTTGGAATTGTCTCGTCTGCTACAACAATATTGCGAGTAGGTAACGGCGAAGTTCAGCCATATAAAGCCTGCAGTTCATTCAATCTTCAACTGTTAAATGAGATCCAGTTCTCCCAAGCGCACTTCATCAGATAGCCTGGATATGGCCAACGAGACGAGGGCAGCAGTACGGCTCTTGGTGGGTTATCTCACGGGACACCACACGGTACAGTACCACCGTTACAAAATGCGCCTTTCCCTCTCCACAGAGTGTTCACTCTTAGACCACAAAGCACATTTTATGTGATTGCAGCCATTATTTAGACTGGGAGGGTATTTATGCAGAGAATTTGCTACTCCACTACAGATTAGAAACTCCTCAACAAGAGATCCGCTCACCTTCATAAGGGTGGGTGTCAGGGCACAAAAAACCGCCCTTCAGATATGGTTCTAAAATCTCTGTTGACAGACTGATTCATAAATAAGAATGGATGTTTGTGTTTCTTAAAAGGAAGTTTCTGTTCAAATGCCATTTATTTTGTCCTGTTATTACGATGAGCGTTGATTTAATCTAACACGCCCAGAGGCAATCTTTTTGGTTTTGTATACTCGTTTTATAAATTTTTAATTTAAATTAGTAAAGAAGTCAAATCTCATCAAATTGTGCAATTACTTACTTCATCAGCGACACCCTGTGCTTTAATCTGCAGCTCCTCCAATTCTGTTTTCGGAACCTGAGGGCCAGGTATTTCATCAGAAGGATCTGCAGGCATGCTGAAAAACAGATTGAAATGTTAGAACTTGTGGAATTATAATTTTATACGCAAATCAAGATTATTTTTCAAAAATCGATAAAACTATCCGTTTTCTTACTATCGATATGTATCGCTTTTATAACCCGGGTTTTAAAGCATAAATAACTATAAGAGCTGAAGCACCAAATTTGTTTTAATATGTTCGGGTAAAGCATACGCTGATTTTAGAAATTGCCGGCTTTGGATACCTGTCCCAATTGCCCCAAATATTAATATAACCAAAAAAACTCACAAATCAAATACTAAAGTCTTACAAATTGGTTCCTGTTATTAAGTCCTGAAAATTTCATAACGATCATACATACATTAAGCTTAAGAAAAAATCAAGAATCTATTTTCCGTAGTGCGGGCCAAGCGCAGCCAATTGCCTGAAGCACAAGAAATTTCTGTGTTCATGTACACACATACATAGAAATGCAGACATTTGTCTAACGATTTTCTGGGATTTTTTTTGCAATGGTTAGCAGTAGCAGTAGCTAAAGGGTCGGCAGTTCGAGACCGCGTTGGAAAGATGTAAAAAATTTGTCTGTTTTTATTCTCGTTCGCGAAGTAAAAAGAGTATATTGGTTTTGTGCAATGTCCGTCTTGCTGTCCGTCTGTCAGTATGAACGCAATTTTTTTCGCTGCTATTAAAACTAAAGATATAGCTATATCTCTCACAGTTTTTGAGCTAGATTCACAAAATTTGGGATATATTGTACTGGAATGCTTCCCCAAACATGACAGAACAAATTTTCGGCCACGCCCCCTTCCACTCCCGTATTCGCAAACAGCGATATATCTGGCAGCACCAATCGATAACACGTGTATATTTCCACAATTTTTAAGATAGAGCCACGAAATATGGTATGTAGATAACTGGTGATCTCCCCTAAGAACGTGAGCGAGTATAACGCAGTCGGCAACGCCCGACTGTAACGTTCTTACTTGTTTCATTTTTGATCTGCGTATGCATCACGATAACATATGAGACCAAATTTGATAGCTCTAGCCTTACACTTTTTAAGATATGATAACAAATCGGATTAAAAACTGATAAAAATATCGATATTATGAAGCTCTTATGCAGTGCTTGCTGCTAATTACTCTGTCAATTTTTGCAGCTATCGACATACCAAATTTGGAGACTCTGGCTTTAAAACTGTACGAGATACAGGTTGTTTTCAATTTGCGGAGGTGGGTGGCCGATCTTTAAAGGAGGTAGGGAGTTATTTACCTTCCAAATTTGGTGACCCTAGCTTTAAAACTGTGCGATATATACATATTCGCGGTTTGCGGGGGGCGGGAGGAGGAGCGTGGGGTCGTGGCCGGAAAATTTTTCTGTAACATCTGCGGGAGCTTCTCAGTAATATATATCCCAACTTTGGTGACTGTAGCTTAAAAACTGTGGGAGATATAGGCATTTTATTTTTTTAGGGCGGGCTGCTAGGAGGCGTTCTAGTGGGCAGTGGGCGGGATATCAAAGGTGCAATCTGTGGGGGAGGTCCCCAGCTATCTACATACCAAATTTGGTGGCTCTATCAAAATTGTGGGAAATATTTACCTCTTATCGATTTGCGATTTGAGGTGTATCGACATGTTATCGAAATGCCAGCCTCCCAGTGGGCGTGGCACAAAAATCTTAACACTTTATCTGAAGAGGATAACTACAAGTATATAGTGGGGGCACACGCGACTACCTAGTAAAGTGACCGACATGCATTTGTGTGTGTGAATTTGTGTATGTATGTATGAATGCAAACGGGTTGAAATGTTTATAAAGACACATCGCAGGGTTCAGCGTATCTCCTAGTCGGGCGGCCCCGACCCACCACCCGCCCAACGAATCGCGAAAGCCTATATCTCCCATCGTCCCAAAATATTTTGGGTACGCCTCCCTCTTCTGTAATCGCAAAAACTGATATACCTGACAGCTCCATCGAAAACATGTGTATATTTCCTATAATTTTAAAGAAAGGATCACCAAATTTGGTAAGTAGATAGCTGGTAACCTCTCCCTAAAGTTTGCGACCCCGATATGACGGCCGCGCCTACTAAATTAGTTATAATAATCATGTGAACAAATAGCATCCTAACCACTCCCCTAGCCGACATAGAACCGAATTCCAGCGCGTGCTTCGCTCACCTACACGTTGTATGTTACATATACGAAGTCAGCTTAAAAGAAGTTAACGTCGTTGTTAATTTTATCGATTTTAGGAAAACGATTTCAAATATCGATCAATAAACTTGTCTAATATATATTTGTAGGTTGTTAAGTATTGGCGGGAGAACAAGCTTTTGATCATTTTTAAGGTGGAAAGTTTATCCGGCAAATCGCCCACTGTACATGGTGGTCAATATTTAAATATGTACATTTTATAAAGAGCCTTGAAAATGAGTTTGATTGAATAGAAACGCCTCACTGCAGCATTCTTATTTATTATTCCAACACTGCAGGTATTTTAGAAATTTGTAACTTAATTTTTTAATATTTTGTGTGCTAATCTTTGGGGGTCGATATCCAAAAAATTGGTGGGCAGCCATTGTTGAATATAAGAAATTGAGTTTGCGCCTGATCGGATGAAGAAGGAAAAGAAATACATATAACGGTATTCAACATTTTCCGGGCTTTTAGATTGAATTTCCAAAAATCCTTTAGAACTATAAGGAAACAACTGTACAAATTTAAGCTTTTTAGCTCTTATGGCGTATCCATTACACTGACTGCCAATCACCATCACCAATGGGTGATACACACATACATACATAGTATATATATATATATATATTAAATAATCGAAATAATCAAATTTTGCTGTATTAACATTTGCAAGTGAAGAGTATGATTACATTTTTGTCAAAGCTTTGTTAATTTTTAAAGTATGTTATTTTTTATAAAGTATATACCAATACATTAGTTTTTGATTCTGCGCAATGGTTAACCACGCCAGAAATGATTAATCAATAAGCGTAGGTACATCTTTATTTACGAACTATTTGTTTATAACATAATTTTATTTGTATAAAGTAATATTTTATCACATTTTATTGGATATCATACGTCTAGTTAAGTACTTTACAATTGTAAACATACATATTGTAAACATTATAATACATACTTGAAAAATATTTGTTATTAGCGAAGAGTTAAGTAAATGTTTCACTTTTATTTAGATTGATAACTTATCTAAAAATAATGAATGAGCGATTGATATTTTTAAGTATTAGTTTCGCGCACGAATAATAAACCGTTTGCATCTGCTCTACTTCTGTTCGCAAATTTTTTGTATACCCTATATAGTACTTATTGCAGAAAAAGTCGATTACACTATCACCTTGTATACGGGTAATGATGATATGACAAAAAATTGCAAATAGTGATTACTCAGAATAATTGTAATTTCAACTATTCCAAATGAACTCTCCGGATAATATATATATATATTCCTTTTACTGTAATGAACCATCTGTTATTTAAATATATAGATATTTCATTTAATTAAGACTTGGATATAGGGTATTTTGTGAGTGTCCATTGAATTTATATGTGTACTCATGAATGCCAAGCTTTTGCGCGCGCAAGAGACACTTTCTAAAGCTTTTGAATAATAAATGAATCAAAGCTCAAAATAAATAGCCAATGGGATTTTCACTCTTGAGCTTTAACAATGAGGAGAAATATGGATCCGAGCTTTTATTACCGTTGCAAAAACCGCGGCCAGGAATCAGGTTGCTGTGCAAAGTAAATTCAAACACAACCAAATTTAACATAGGATGCAACAACAAATCTCTGAAAAACAACAGCAGTTTACATTGTCATCTAACTTGTTTTGCTCTAAAACGGCGGCCAGAATGCATTTCTTGGTAACTTCGGGGGGAGCAGGGTTAAGCAATGAAGGAAAAAGAAAGGAAGAGTGCAGATCATAGGTATCAGCGCGCACGACAAAAAGAGACATAAACTTTTCGTTTACGTTTTGATCTGAAGCGGCGGCCAGAATGCATTCCTTGGCAACTTTGGGGGGAGCCTGCCTGCCAGAGTAGCATAGAAAAAAAAGGGAAATGGTCCATAATTCGGCGCATCGACGTGACGTCACATCGACTTCTGTTCAACAGACCAAAATTGCACACTCACACAGAAACCTAATTTGTGACGTCGCGCGTTGAAAAAATGTGCAACCTTTAGATTTGCATACATATTATGGGTTGCGGACACAAATATTTATGCATTGGCACAACAATGTGTGTATTGTTTTGGTGCATCGAGGCAAAAATACTCTTATTTATACAATTCATATATAAAATGTTTATACAAACATTTTTAAGCTAATAGTTCAATTAAAACTCAGTATATATGTTTTTTTTAGTTGTTTTGGGATAAAATGTTAAAAGCACGAGAGAAAGTTAAAATACCCTATTCAGGGAAAGGGTGTACTCGTGGCTCGAATATCAAAAATTATAAAAATTGGCCGGCCTGCTGAAAGTTGAAACCAAGACCAAGAAGAAAAAGACATATATGTTGTGAAGATGGGCGCATAGACGACTGTGCGTTGTGTTTTCATTTTGTGTTTGGAACCGCGCTCTAGCAGCAAAGCATTTTGAGTAAAAGCTCTTGATCCATTCTTCTCCTCTTTGATCTTTATTACTCTATGTTTTTTAGTTAAGTCTATCCCACCCCGTTCTCATAACATCGATAAGAATCGACATCAACCTCTGATTTTTTAAGACTATCTAGTATATTATAAGAGCTAGAGAAATAAAACGAGCATTACAACATACAACAGCACTCAAAACACACATAGCATCGTAGGGAATTTTCCCCAAAAGCGTTGCAAAAATCATAAAATGAATGTTGGAATCTGACATAAAATATATACGCATTTAATTGATACCAATAATTATAAATTTCAAAAATATTTACGTTTTTGTTCCACGCCCATTAGGAAGTTGGAAATTCGATATGTCGATATACTTCAAATCGCAAATCGATAAAAGGTGCATATTTCTAACAATTTTAAAGAGAAAGACACCAAATTTTATATATGGATATCTGGTGACCTCCCCCATTGTATCCTTGATATCCAGGCCACGCCCACTAGAACGTTCTCCAGCGCCCCCACCCTAAAAAAATCGGAAATGCCCATATCTTCCATAATTTTTGACCTAGAGTCAGCAAATGTGGGATATATATTAGTGGGAAGCTCCCAAGACGTTACAAAAATAAATTTCGTGCCCGACACCTCCCCCTTCCAACCACACAAACCGCGATCATATTTATCTGGACGGAGGATCGAGAGCCTTCTACAGCCTTTTCCGGGCGGCTCCTCGACCAGAGCCTGCAGTTCGGACTTGTGGAGCAATCTCCCGTGCGGCTACAATGCGGTATCACGATGCGACCCACGGAAGGATCGGACAAGGGGAGACGCAGCCCTTCAACTGGCGAGGTGTCTGCTACCGATGCGGTGGAGACGGAAAGGGCAACCAGGGAAACTCGCGGCGGCGCCACCTAGGTCGGGACCAGGTGGGCGCCGGCACTCCTATAACCCGGAATTAGACAGAATATTAGGCATAGAGGGAGGTCGGATTGTGGCTACGGTAAGTCGGGGACAGCGAGTCGTTGGCCACGATGGAAACGGGCGCTACTCGGAGCTTCGTGAGCAAGGAGGCGGCTCGGATACTGGCGAAGCACGGTCGGATGCATGCGACGCGGACGCAGATACGGCTGGCGGAGGGATCGGCTTTGAGGATTACGAAGGTATTAAGAGTAGGAATTAAACTGGCAGGATGCGCAGTTGTGATGTCCCTGCTGGTGATGGACTCCATGGATCAGCTGATCCTAGGCATGGACTTTCTGCGTGCGGTCGGCACGAGGATACAGTGTGGGCGTGCGGAATTGAGACTGGAGACGGGAAAGGCCCCGGTCCAGGAGGACATGGTACATCCCACTGCTAAGGCGACATCAGGCGACAACCCCCGGTTGAAGGTGCAGTGACCTGCGGGGCAGGCGGACTTCAGGAGGGAGTTTGAGATGATGGGCGGAAAGGCTAGCGCGGGATCTGAACCTGGTACGAGGATGGCCCCAGCAACGGTGGCGCATCAAGAGGATGCGGCAAGGCTGGAGCGGAATGGCGGCAAACCACCACGTCTGGAGGACGTGAAGGCGGAAGGCCTAGTGGGATGCGACGGGCCAGGACACCATCCAAGAAGAG
>SCDS01001185.1:13780-27857 GCA_004149465.1 Drosophila nigromelanica | reverse complement strand
TATATATATATATATATATATATATATATATATATTATGTATATGTAGGTATTATGTCAATGTATTACAAATGAATTTTGTGTACAAAATGGAACAAAATGCGGCGCTGGCACTAAAAATGCTTTCAACTCAAATTCGCAAACTTTTTTATTGCATACCTTTTGGCGAGCAAGTTTTTAATACCTTTGACCTGCATGAATTTCTATGTTAAATAACCTTGTACATCAAAACATTTTATTTATTAAATTTTAACAAGCTGCGCCACAAAAAAATACAAATGTAAACTATGAAATTCCGGTGAAGAAAGCGTTTTTCGTTTCCTAAAGAAAAGTTTTGAAACTGCTCGCTTATGAATGATGACAATCTTATGGTTAGGTTCGGAATTTTATTAATTCTTTTTTTTAAAAGGTTCTTAATACTTGTTAGTTAAGTTTATATTTTTTTAGTCAGCTCTTGACTGCCACATATCGAATTTTGTTTTCTTATAGATAATACTCGTTAAAGGACTTTTGCATTATGTACACAATTCAGTTACTGAACCGCATCGAGCTACACACATACACACACATTAAATGCATCATCATTAACACTAAACAGAAGATAAGTGCAACTGCCCCAACTAGGCCGGAGCTGTCATTCAGCCGCTTGCCGTAACCACAGCTGCCCCATCATCAACTCAGGCTCCAACGCCAGCTCCAACTGGAGCTGCAGCGGCGCCACCAATTCGCCAGAGTTGCCGGCAGCAGAGCGTTGGCGGCGACTAAGTAGCCGCTGCTCCAGTTCCAGTTCCACTCGCAGTTCCCGTTCCAGTTCCAAGTGACAGCCACCGCCGCTGTCGTCGCTGTGATGGCAAGTAAAGGCACTGGGCTCCACGAGGAGCGCAACGAGCTGGCGCTGCTGTTGCCATGTTGCATGGCGGCCGGATGTTCGCCATTTATGACATGGACCACCACCGAGGCGGAGTCTGTGTCCACGATGCGCATAAGATAAGGATATAAAGTAGACCACACAAAGAAGCAGTTAAGCAGAGCGACAGAAAGCGGGGGTGGAGAGGGGTAAGAGCTGTGTATGTCTTAAGAAACTGCAGCAAAAGCACGAATAAAGCCAACTTAGTGCGACAACAACGAAATACGAAACAAACACGAGCTGACACGACTGTCACTGAACTAAAAAAGCTTTAAGCACGACTTGTACGATTTGATACGACTTCATTCGATTTTAAGCGCAACATAAATCAGAATAAACACGTTTCGACACGACTTTAAAATTACATAATACATTTCGATACGACACAATACACAATATACTGCGACTCCAGCGCCATCTAACACGTCTAAACACGACTCCGAGCGACTTTGAGCGACTCAACACAACGGAACCATGATTTAGCACGACTCCGCGGCTTAAATTCAGTTAACTGAATTTAACTGCCTAAACACGACTCTGCACGATTTAAACTTGACTCGAACACGACCCAACACGACGTTTTCATAACTAAACACGACTTAACACGACTTAAAATGAAAGAACTATAAAAGAACTCATTTCTAATTAATCACGAGTGGAACACGGCCCAACATGACTGTTTAATTACTAAATACAGCTAAATACAATTTTGTACTAAATATAGAAACTCGAATCAGACACGAGCTAACACGAGCTGACACGACATATCCCAATACAACACAACACGAATTTCTTAACATCGCACGACTTAAACAAACTCACGTTTAAAACACGACTTGGACAATGATGTCTTTATTCTGGAGTTCTTTCATACAATTTTAGACACGCACACATCTCTAGACGCTGGCAGGGATGAGGGCAGGGACGAGGACGAGGAGATGGCGATGGCATTTGTGCTGGAAATGCCGTTGGCAAGAGACGTCACATTAATTGCCAGCGGGCATAGAACGAGACTTGCAACTGACACACACTCAGACAGGCGGATAAGGACGTTGGCGTTAAAGTAGATGAAGATGGCGATGAGGATGGGAATGAGGATGAGGATGGCGATGAAGATGTAGGCGAGGCATCTGTGGCTGCCACCGCAGCCTGACCTACATGGATGGAGGGGGGGGAGCGGGACCAAAGGACAACAACTTACCTGAGCTACTTGGCGAGCACGTGTAGTTGCCGGAATCGGCGGACGTGGCCTTGGCTATCAGCAGCTTGCTGGTGCGCGTCGAGCGCTCGGTGATGACATTAATGCCGCCGCGCTGCGAATAATTCATGACCCGCTTGCCTTTGTACCAGTAGATAAACGACGGTGGCACCGGCGACTGCATCGCCAGGCAGGTGAGATTAATGTCGCTGCCGCTCTTGATGAACAGCTCCGCATTGCCAAGAATTTTAGCACGCGACACTGCAAAAAAGAAAGCCACACAACACACATAATTGCTTTCATGCTTAAAAAGGACACACAAACACACACACACACAGACGCGCGCGCGCAGACACCCGCATCCACTTACCCACAACATTCAAGCGGAATCCTTGACTGATTTTCGGCTCTGTGGATACTTGGCATTCGTAGGTGCCAGAGTCACGGGACTGCGGCGAGGATATGCGCAACGTCCACTCGTCGGAGCCTTCCGAGTGATGCGACTGAAAGCGCTGATCGTTCGTGTAGGTCAATATGCCCACGGTCAGGATGTGCAGGTCCCGCTTGCGTATCCAGGACACCTACAACGTCAAATTAAAGTTCATTAAAATTCATTAAAACATTTATCAAAAGAAATTCAATTTCTTAACGAGAATTTAATAATGCTTAAATGCCACATTACGTAATAAAGTCATTTTTTATACTCGTTCACGAGGTGAAAAGAGTATATTGTGTTCGCGCAATTATCTGGTTGTCCGTCTGTCAGTCCGTCTGCCAGTTCGTATGAACGCAATATTTATCGCCGCTATTGAGCTAGCGACTTGATATTTTGGATATATACTCGTGATAAACCGTGTTATCTGATAAAAATTTACACACATTTTGGTATATGTATAAGACTTAATTTTGCAAACTCACATAACTTTGTCAAATGTGAACAGATTTTCACGTTTGATTGCATTTGGGTCATTATTTCTCCCGTAGGATGATTCTGTATTCAAAATATATTTATTTTTGAAAATAAATTTTTTTTGAATTTTTTGGTCAAAAGAGCGTGTACCCTTTACTCATTTTTGAAAAAAAAATTTCAAAATTTAGAATTGCGAATTTCTGTTTTTAATCGATTTTATTTGTCACAATTAGCATAAAAAACAACATTTAAGCCGATTTAGAGGTGGTAAAATTTTTGGTCAAAAATCATGCCAAAATCGACAAAAATGTTGACATGTAAAGCTCTCGGATCCATAGCTCCCATATTTCAAACTCCCACAACTTTGTCAAAACTAAACCGATTTTCATGTTTGAGGGTATTTTGGCCATTATTTGTCCTATAGATCGATTCTATTTTCAAAATATATTCATTTTTGAAAATAAATTTATTTGTTTTTTTGTCAAAAAAGCGTGTACTCCCCCTTTACTCATTTTCGAAAAAATGTTCCAAAATTTAGAATTGCGAATTTCTGTTTTTATAGTCGTTCACGAAGTGAAATAGTATATTGGTTTTGTGCAATGTCCGTCTTGCTGTCCGTCCGTCCGTACGTCCGTCCGTCTGTCTGTCCGTATGAATGCAATTATTTTCGCCGCTATTGGAGCTAAAGGTTTCAAATTTAGGATATAGACTCGTATGTACCCACGTCAGATAAAGTGTTATGGTTTTGTTAGAGTTTTGGGCTGCGCCCACTGGGGCTTGGCAAACCGATAACACTTAAAATCACTAATCGATAAAGTCCACAATTTTAAACCTCTCCTAAAGATTGAGACCCTCATATCCCGGCCACGCCTAGTAGAGCGCCCCCCCTCCCCAGCGCTCCGCCCTAAAAAACCGGATATGTCTTTATCTCCCACAGTTAGAGTTACCAAATGTGGGATATATTTTGCTGGAATGCGCCCCCAAACATCACAGAAAAAAAATTTTGGCCCATCCCGCCCCCGTATTCGCAAAAACCGATATATCTGGCAGCTCCAATCGATAACACATGGAGATTGCCCACAATTTTTAAGATAGACTCACCAAATTTGGTATGTTGGGAGGAGGGTATGGAAGGTAGATAACTGGTTACCTCTTTTAAAGATCGGTACAAAATTTTGGCGACGACCCCCCCACTCCCACTCTCACCTACCCTCAGCACCACACAAATTACAAAATACCGAAAATTTTTCAAAATAATATTAATAGTTAAGAACGTGTACGAGTATAAGGCAGTCGGTAACGCCAGACTAAACATTCTTACTTGTTTTTTTATTAAAATTGTTTTTTATAAAACTTAATTATTCAGCAGACAGGTTACTGCACCAGGTTATGCTAAATATAACATGTGTTATTTAAAGGTTAGCTCAAAAGGCGACCTCAATAGCTTAGATTTCAAATGATTGAATCGGTAATTAATGACTAGAGTAAGTCATCAACAAAATATTAGCTTCAAATTAAGGTCAAGAGCAACCACATTGTCGCCTTAAATATCATTTTATTAAACTAAAAATAGATTTATGATGAACACATTAAAACTATTCACAAATTGAAATTGTTATTCTCTTTGGTACTTTAGGTAGCTCATACTTTTGTAATCTTAGCTTTGTTGGTTTTTTTTCTTAAACACTTTTGAACATTTGCTTATTTATATATATTATAATATTACCCATAATTTTTTTTGTTTGGTTAAAATATTGATATTCTTTTATTGCTGCAATTATTGTTGTTAGAGGCACAAACCCGCATTTAATAAGCCAGTAATTAAAAAAAAATAGAAATAACATTGTACCTACCATGACTAAATAGCGCCTACAAAATCTGTTACCTCTATTAACATTTTCATTATTAATTATTTCCCCCAACTAAACAAGCTCAAAAAAAAGCTTCAATTTGAACTTTTCAACTTTTCTAGTTTGACATGAAACATTTTTATTTTTATGAAGTTTTTAGACTGAGCAAAACAAATCCTTTAAAATCCCTTGTCAATCCTGCAGAAGTTGAAAAGCTGCCTGAACAAATTGCCCAAAAGAAATAAAAAAAAATTGCAACCTATATTTAAGCTAGTTTTGACTTTAACTGCACTAATTGACTCTGAGACCGTTAGTTGCAGTTCTATTTAAAGCATTTATTTGGCCAGGTTTAAACTTTACCAATTGTTGCAGCAAGCCAAAAACTTTGCACATTTGTTTTTAACTTATTTTTGGCAAATTGTATTTGTCTGAAAAACTAAAATAAATTCCTTGGAGTAAAACAAATGCGAGACTTGGTGAAACCTAAAGCAAATTTTGCACACAAATTGTTAATCCTTTTTTTAAGTGGTCAGTATTGAATAAATGACTATTTAAGTTAGGCTGGAATTCAGTTTTTACATTTTTTATAAATCTTAACGAAACTAAGTAGTTGCTTACCTAAACAAAATATAATCAACAGTATAAAAAACTCGTTTGTGTTTAAAATGTTTCTTAACCAAGTTCAACAATTGAAAGCGTCCTACATATCTTCAAAATCAGGTCAACTTCGGACTGGACTTCGGACCTTGGAAAGGATCCGATTGACTAAAATATCCCAACCAATTACAAGCTCCTCACAATCGAAACATTTGTATACAAAGCTTTCATATATGCAAACACCTGCAACTAGCTAAGTAACTAACGCACTAAATTCCTTTAAGGGTATTCATCATTCGGCGCAATTTTATGTTGGTTTCTGCTATCTTTGATCCTAGTTTTGATTGACACGCAATTGTCTGACATCGTCTCCAATTAGCTGCATATAAGACGCGACAATGCGTTTGACTTTGCCGTGGATTAGAACACGTTGTCAACCAGCTGAATGGTTGACTGACTGACTGACTGACTGGTTGAATGACTGACGGAATGGTTGAATGGCTGGCTGATTGTCTGTCAGACTTTGGTTTGTCTTTCAGTTCGGGGCGTTAATTACTCAATTCAACTGTCTGAGCGAAAAGTTGGGCGACACAACGCACTCGACGACAACGTGCTCGCCGAGAGGAAGCCAAAGAGAGGGGAGGGGGGAGCAGGGTGGGGTCAAAAAGGGCACAAAGAGGGGACAACGAGGGCACAGGGCCAAACACGGACAGCACGAAATTTATTACACCGCATAATTGCACAGCCACAGCGCTTTTGAGGTAGAAACCAATGTGGTGAGGGGGCTGGGGAAAGGGGTCTTGGGGAGCTTAAGAGGAAGCGCCTGTTGTTGCATTTGCTAACAAATCGCTGGGAGCGGAAGTGAAGCCGTGTTACAAATGCGCGAACCAGAACAAGAAACAACGGAAGAGCGGAATGAAACAGCCAGCAAACGAAAGAGAAAGAGGGAGAGAGAGAGTGAGAGAGAGTGTGGGATAGAGTGAGACAGAGCTAGAGGCTATGGTGGTTAGACCGCCAACTTTATGGCGTAATCTTTTAAAAGTAATCTACAAATCTGCCAGGCGCTCGCCGCAGGTCGTTTGTTTGTGACCAGTCCCCTTCCCCCCCCCCCCCCACGACTTACCCCCAAACACATATATAATGTTTGCCTTTGACTTCGGGCGCATTTTAATTGCGTGCCCCTGGTTTGACCCCAAGCCAAGCAAATATCATTCAACTCACCGCCCGGTCGCCCAGATTCCGCACCCGGCAATGCAGTAGGGCCGCCTGGCCCACGGTTGCCGTGACCTCGCGCCTGGAGGAGTTGTCGAAGTACGGCTGTGAGTAGGGGGTTTCCCAGTAATGTGGAGGCACTTCGCTGATGACCAGGCCGCTTTCTGTAACGCAATCAAAATAATAACAAAATAAGTAAGTACCTCAAAACGAATTATAAACGACTGCGCAATACTCTGCCAATGATACGGTTTACGGTGGGTGCTTTCATAGTTCACACTACCTTCAAATTACATTTCTTAAAAAATTATACTAATTATTATTTTTTTAAATATGTCAAACAATACAACTTTGCAAAAAATAAAAATTTAATATTATTTACTTCAAGCTACAGTCCCTTAATATTTTTAGGCAACTATTTCTACTCATTATTTAAAAAAATTTACAGTTGCGAATTCAAATCCCTCCTCAGATGATATGAAAAATATTTTTATGACTTTTTAAGATTTTAAAACGTTGAATCCATTATAAATTAAATAATAAGATTACAGATCATAAAATATAAAAAATTTGCAGTCTATGATTTCTGTGTCATATAAACAGTACACAACCCATATATACCCTATCACACTTTGTAAACAGCGTACAACCAGTAAAAAGCATTTCCAGTTCATGCTCGGCGTGTCGATTTAAATGCCATGTCATTGGCATCTTGATCCTGAAACTTACCCAATAACAGCAGCAGCAGCCACAGTTGTGTTAGCCAAAGCACTTTGAGGGGGGAGCCCCAGTTGTAGTTGTTGTCCGTCGACATAATTCACGTTGATCGATGAACTGGCAGCTGAATTTTCTTTGCTTTTTATTGTTGTTGATGTTGCTGTTGTTGTTTTTGTCGCTATTACCAATTGGCTTTCGTATGCCTCAACATAGATGGAAATCCTACAGGATTTTGAGAGGCTTTAGCTTTGACAGTCTAGAAAAAAAAAGTGGGATAAAGTTTCCAACGTTAAAAGTTATATGCATAGATTATATGTATAAATAGAAAATATATAAAAAAAAATGTGGTTTAAATAGTTATCTGTATTATTACATAGCTCGAAAATTTGAAATGCCTGAAATTAATAGCTTAAACTGTCTATTCAAATGTTCGTAGAAAAAAAATATACATGGGCATTTAGTTTATTTATATATATATGTGTATAATGTTACATAATATATGCAGAATTATATATCATAAAATGCCCGGACAAATATTAAAAGTGTTATATCTCTCAAACAATTATTAACGATATTTCTAGTAATTATTATCTGCCTTTCCATAATTAAAATTAAATTAATTAAACTAAGCAAACTAATTTTAGCATGTTATTTTACATACAAGTTTCTTTACTTATTATACTTATTATACTTACTTACTTTATTTATTGTTTATTATATTATAACCACCATTCACATTACTATTCCCTCAAGTATATTTACTGCATATTGAAATATCAATTCAATTAATATACCTTCAACAAAAATTTCCCCAGATTATTAATATTATAGACTTAATATACCATTTATTGATTTGCTGCTATACAATTTTGGCTAATGAGCATTCTCAAATCATTTTTATCGCCTTAATATACAAAAAACAAATATTTTTCCTTGTAATTTATTTTCTATCTGTCTGTCGAAATTGCATTAATAATGCCAAACACCTGGCATATATAGATATTTATATATATACATACTTTTGACAAAAATTAATAACTTTTTATATCAAAAGATCTGGGACTAGAACATACAAAATTAGACATTTGGTTAAAGATAATCTTTAAAATTAAAAAATAAAATGATATTTAACTGCTTTTTCAGTCATTACATTTAATGAGCTTTTGCTGCATTAAAGCTATTAAAATGGTTAGCTATAAACTCGCTATAAACTGGGTACTGCTCTGAAAAGTATGCTACATAAAAGGCAAAAATAAACAAGGTCGTTTTTGGTTTTGTTTTCGATTCCATTTGGGGCCATTTTCAATTTAGAGTTTTTGATTATCTTCTTTTGGGAGATTTAAGCGTGCTTTTTGAAATGTTTGGCAATGGAAGCGAAAAATATAAGCATTTTATACAGTCCAAGCAGTTAATAAATAATTGATTTTGAACTAAAATTAAAACTTTAAGATAAGGAAAATAGAAAAACAATACAAGTTAATAGAAACTCAAAAATTAAAGTAAAAGATAAGTCGTATTCTCAATTAGAACATATTTCAGGCTTGAAGTAATAAAATAAATAAAATACTGAACTTTTAAGCTATTTAAGCACATCTAACGAAAATCTTCAGTTTAAGCAATATCACTTACCAATCAATTTCACTCCAATTTATAGCTTTGACATACTTTTCGCAGCTTGACTTGAAATGAAACTTAGCCAAGATTTAAACAGTATTGAGATTGAAAAACATTCTAGAGATTCCTGCGCAAAGTGAATAAATGAGAGATCTTAAGTGGCTAGGCCAGAGCCAGTGCTTAATAGAATAATTTATTGTAATTACTATTTTTGGGGGAGTTTTACGGGTTGGTTAGATAAACGAGGCAGCTTTATCACCAAATAAGTGCTTATTTATACGCTATAATACCCATTTCTCTCTCTAGCGGACAAGTACTCGTAATACTCAGTGAATTTGTTATAAATTACAGTTACAATTTATGACGACCACTTACGGACTGTAGCTCTTTCGCTCTATCATCATGGCCAAAAACAGAACGGCCAAAAATTTGTCCAGCTGCGATGAGTAAACGGAAAAGGCGAAATAAAAAATTCCATGGAAATACATTTAGCACGGGAAAAATATTCATAATCCTGGGCCATTACTCAAAAATATATGTATATGTATATATATATATATGCATATATATATATATTCGTTGTCAGTCCAATTAGCTGCGTGACTCGGGTCAAGGGGTTCGTGTGGCCCGCTATTTGTTTTGGTCAGTACCCCCTCTATACATATATATATATATATGAGTGTATGTATGTGTGTGTTTATTTGTTTGTGCCGCCGACCGCTGTCCCTTTTTGCATGAGCATTTTGCGCTGCTATTATAAAGAATTATCGCCCGGGGCCTGAAACGTCAGTTTTCCATGAAAATCAAACAAACAAATGTCAGGAACCGACGTTTAGCTAAAAATTTTGACCAGCTTTTTAAACCAACAGATTTGTCAAAGTCACATACAATATGGAGGCCTTTAAATTTTATATGACACATTCATTTTTGGATAATATGTAGCTTATATGGTATTTTTTTAGCCAAAGTCATGTAAAAAGCGGTTTGCTGCCCACAGGCTTCTATATATAATCCTCTTGAAGCGGTTTCTGTGAGTCAAAATAAAACAGAACTCTTGCTGTTCTCTTTGACTTATACTTCACAATTCTAGGCTCTACGGTTTTTATGTACATTTTCTATAATTTCCTTTTACTACAAATTTTCTATGCATTATTTTTGTTAATTCAGATTTAATTTCATTATTGTTTCTTTAGATAAACATATAATAAGTATTAATATAAATAGAATAAACGAAACGCCAAGTAAGACACACGCTATTTAAGACAGTCAATCTTCCATTAATCAAAATCACACAAAAAACAAACTCTAGTTTTTATAGCATTTCTTCTTAGATACTATTTTCATTTGCTTTAAGTCTACGCCTTAAAATCAATATTATTAAAATCAAGTTGGATAGTTTTTATGTTTTTTTCTTATAGATATTTCTTTCTAAAAATGTTTTTACTGAAAACTTCTTCATTACATATTCCATTAATAAGTATCATGCATTTTCCTATAGCTAGATTCCTCACCTAACAGCCAGAATCTGCTCTAGCACGTCTCAAAATGGCTCCAAACTGTTGCTATGCTAGAGTTCCAGCAGAGACTTCCCTCTAGAAATGGATTGTCTTATATTGTGCTAACTTACCTATTTGGCAGCTTTCTTATGTATATTCCTCTCAGGGCACGTGTTCCGGCGCCATTTTGAGCCCAATTTAGAATAATATATATTATGATATTTGTTTTGCAGAGTTGATTTATTTTGACAATCGATTGCGCAATGCGGAATAATTAGTGGAAACTGTGCACACATTTCTCGCTTCAATTGCCGCTTATTTTGGCTACCATTGTTGATTTCTCCAGTTTAGCGTTTGTTGTGTGTGTGTGTTTTTTTTTATTTATTGCTTACGTTTTTCTTATATTTTCGTTGGCAATAACGTGGACTACCAAATATTTCCGTTTAGCACTCGACCAACGACAATGAACACGGACACGGACACGGATACGGGCAGGAACACGAGGACAGCGCGTTGCCTTTGTATTATTTTATTCGTATGTATATGTATGCATGGACACATTAGGTACAGCTCTATAGGTATGCCATATAAGCACTACAGCACACCGATACAATCACTCACACACTCGTACACTCACACACACACGCACACACTGAGGCGCGCGCGAGCGTCGCATTTTTGTGTATCCGTCTCGTACGTGAGCAATGCTCGTGTTGTTGTTGTTGGTTTGACTGGGGATACAGTTATTAAATAGCCGTTGTGTTTCTTTATTTTCGGTACTGCTTAAGCTGTTTTATTTTAAATGTGGCACAATGTAAGTTAACAAATGCAGCGGCCGTGCGCACACGTGCATCCTTGCGGCAGGGTTCGCGTACTGGAACTGATTCATCAGCAGGCAGCGCGTGTCCGATGTCTACCTTAGCGAGAGCAGCACACCCGAACGGCATACCGAACGATAGCCGAAGCGCCAGCCGAGGCAATTCGCTCTGCACGCGAACAGCGCAGTCGCGGCGAAAGTGCGAGAGAGCGAGAGCAACAGCATGAAACTTTAATTTGCGTATTTCTTTACATTTTTAATAAGCGGCAAAGTGGGCAAAGTTCCTTTTTTTGTTATGCTTTAAAGCTCCGGCAAAGGGTTTGGGTTGACTTTGTAGTAAACGACTGCGGTCTGAAGCAACACCAAAGCTTGAACGTGCAAAGAGCGCGTGCAGAGAATGAGAGAGCAAGTGAAATAGAGAGTGGTGCGACTCTCAGGTTAACTGGGTTATTAGCACAACCTGCCTCAACTCAACTCAGCTCAACTCAATTCGTCGCGTCACATCGGAGCGTCCGATCCGAGCATAATGCGCTCAATAGTCACGTACAAATGAATATTCGCAAAACACACTCCTTCGTTTTGCCATATTAATATAGTCTACATTTGGGGGCTTCGCAACGCACATGAATGATTTACGTTGGCCCACAGAAATGTGATTTTTACCGCAATATGTACGTACGTACAGATACGCTCGTACACATTATGTTCCCCTCTCCCTGCTCCGTCCGTCTGCATGCGACAAAAACAATTGAACAGACAGTTATAGGCCAATTTCAGTTTATGTACACGCGTCGCAATCGTGAAAGATTTGTGAGGCCGCTCCTCGAGGGGCAACGCCAGCAATGAACACCTGTACATGTAGCTGCGGCTACCCCCGTCGCACCTGCTTCCCGCTTCTGTTTAGGCTGCTGCTCTGTTGGTCTCTGGTCTCCATGGCCGACCGTGTCAAATGTTGCGTGTTATGGCCCGCAAATGTTGCTGTCGAAAGCGTATCCGTAACCTCATCCACCCGCAATTGCCCCCGCCCACCGCCCGCCCCAACCCAACCCTGCCACACAAAACACAGCCGGACAGTCGGGGGACGTGTTGAGCTCTTGCCATTCGGTCTGAGCCGTTAGGGTCCGAGGTTGGCGTCGGTGTCGAGGGGATATTTCAACGCGCGGCTTACAAGCTAATAAATAAAGTGCCAAAAATTTTCGGTCGAGACTACTTGACTAGAAAAACGCTCAGTGCGCTGCTGAATGTAAATTTAGTTTTTCTTTTTTCGATGGGAACAATACAGAAACGGTAAAGTGCGACACCTAGCGGACAATGGGAGCACTCAGGCGTTTCAAGTTCACGATTCCACTGCAAATTCCCTAGACTAAAAATACACTCATACACACACACACATATATATATATGTATATATATATATATATATAGAAATAAAGAATACTTTGTAGCACAATAAAAACTATTTTTGGCATTTTTGATTGTTGTGGGAACTGTGGGAATAAAAATGTGCTTAGTGTATAATAGACTTTTGTATAAGGTAAGCGCTTTACGTACACAAAATTTGAATAAAGAAAATAAGAAACTTTTTGTGAATAATTTATTTTAAATACGAATTGACACGAAGCTTATTTGTCCTAAGCTGTGATTAGTTAACTTAAGATTTCGATAAATATTTTCTTATGTCAATTTTTTGGGTAAAGCCGATGTAATCACATGAACAATAAGTGACAATAATTGTAGCGCTTGTAGATAATTGCTAAACCCAAATATTTAATGTTTGCTTGAATTAACCTCTTGTAAATTGCTACTGTATATTTATAAGTCTTGCTAGATACTAATTACAATAAAAGGTTTACTTTAATTTTATCTTACTTTTTTATTTTCCTGTTAAATCCAAAGTTTTCTATTTAAGCACAACAAAATTAATACATGACAGTTATCTAATTAAATTATAATTTTAATGGCTTAATAAAGCTCTAAGGTTCCTATTTGTTAGAGTTTATTAAGAGTGAAATTATTCTTTATGCAGGTTAGGAAATCTGCCTTCTATATACCTAAGCCCGATGTAGCTGCTGGGTATCTGTAATATATTAGCTGTGTAACGGTGCTTAAGCGTCTGTCATTGAGCGAATCAAATTAGTGGAACAATCTATAGCTGCCCCCTCTATTACATTCCTAGAGAACCTATGCGAGATGCTATCTGCGCACCTTTTTGCAAGTGAATTTATTGTTGCCAATTAATTTGTTAAAATTAGTGGGGCAGGCGCACGCCTCGAGCCTAGCCCAGCACCTTGCGGTAGTTTCAGTTGTATCTGGGAAATGGCGGAGCGGCGGGGACGGTGCCGTCAACTGCTTATCGATAACGACAACGGTGCAAAGGACGAGGCTCTAGGACCAAATTGTTTGGCTCGTCTTTTGTATTGTTGGAGCAAATGTATGCCACGTACACGTATTTATCCATTGCTTAGCTGACGCTCAGCGTTAGGCGCCATATATTGCCACAGCCACTGTTCCAGATACTGCCACACCGCCCCGCCTCTCCCCACTCCCCCCTCTTGGTAACCCCTACTGTTGGTGTTGCTGATGTTGCGTCTCTTGCGGCTGAGGCGTCTTGCGCCTTGCGCCTTGCATGAATGCTAAATTAATTTCAAATGAATACAAATGGCTTTTCGCTTTTAAGACCAGGCTTGGCAAGCACAGCACAGCAAATTTACACACGCACACACACACACACACCCACAACACACACACACACACACACAC
>SCDS01001185.1:1605-13755 GCA_004149465.1 Drosophila nigromelanica | reverse complement strand
CCCAGCACACACACAAACACAAACACACACAGTCCTTGCTGCGTTGTCTGTTTTACATTTCGCTGTGTTTTTCGCACGGTTTTCAACATTCGAAATAACTCTTCGGCTGCTGACTCACTGGCTCGGCCTTTTTATGTGGCCCGCATGTCGGCACGGCCACGTTTATCAGATGCACCGTTGTAAATTTACAGCTGGCCACGGCAAAACCGGACCCGTTAATTCAATTCAGCGCAACGCTGAAAATCGCTCGCGCCGATACGTCTAGCCCCCGCCCTCCCTCCTCCCCCTCCCTTGCAATACAATCTACCAAGTGGGCAACTACCAAAAAGCGGCAACTGGCAATGGCTATTACCCAATAACTAGAAAACGCGGCTAATCGCGTGAATAGTTTTGGGGGCGGCGTAATTGATGTTTACAGCTAAACAGGTGAGGGGCGTGGAGCGTAAAACGAACGCGTCGCTCACATTTCGTGAATTACAATTTCGTTGCCTACTTTTTGGGGCACCTGTCCAATCGCGCTCGCTGCTGCTGCTGCTGCTGCTATTGTTGTCCGAGGGGGTAGGGGGGCTGGCGACCAGAAGTTGCTTTCAACGATACTCTGATTTAATGCATTTCATTGAGCAGCGATAGCAATGGGCGGTGTCGGCAACGGTGGTGGCCACTCAGTCACTTTGCATTCATTATTCAATTTGAGGTAGATTTAGATGTGCACCCGATTGGGGCATCAGCCGTAACAGTAACGTCTACTTATTGATGGGTGTGCATTGCGCGATCCAAACACTAGAAAAAACATAGAAAATAGAGCACGGAATACATAATTTAGTACATAAAATAAATAATACAGCAAATCGAATATAAAATAAAGGATATAAAATATAGAAAATATAAGACAGAATATAGAATATAAATAAAATATTTATATATAATATAGACTTTAGAACATATAGCATTTAATATTGAAAATAGTATGTAGAATATAGAGCATAGAATATCAAACATAGAATATTGAATATAGAACATGGAAAATATAATGTATAGAATAATAAAATGGAATCTATATAATAAAAACTAAAATATAGTACAAATAATGGGTAAATAAAATGAATAACACAGATAGATACAATTTTACCCTTGACCAAATATCATTTAACAAGAAAAAATGATTTGGTTCAGACTTAGATTTGTTAAATATTGAGAAATTCCGGGCTTGAACCGGATTAGAGATGCCGCAATTTTCTCCAAGTGCATAAACACCTATTGAGGTGTTTATAGAGTTTTAGTTAACTTCTAAGCCATATCAAAGAGCATAACCAACTTGCACCCTTTGACCTTTGGCATACAAATCAAGAATTCCGTTTTCGTAGCTGTCTTAAAATGTCACCCTTCCACATGAGTGTATGTGTATGTGTGTGTATGTCGGATCGCATAGCATCGCTTCAGTTGCCATTAAACTCACCTTCAGTTAGTCTGGATGCTGCTCAAGGCCTCTGCACTCTGTGTGTCTCTGTGTGTAAGTGTGTGTGTGTAAGTGTTTTCCTATCGATTTCTATGTCTGATTTTCTAGGACTCCCAATTTGATTTGCATGCAAAAGTCGAGGCAGCTAATGCCGGCAATTCATTAGGGAGAATATTTCCTAGTCGAGGCCAAATAGGATAAGCAATTTCATGCCTTAGATAACGACAGCTGAATGTAAATTTACAATCGCAATCGCCAATCGGCATTGCCAGACAATGGCGGCGTATTAAAAAGCACTTTCGGTTTTTTATTGCATCGAGTACTTATTGGAGTAGTCAGCATTCAATCATTTCAATTATTTTGTATTGGCCATAAAAAGCGCTTAAAACGAGACACAACAAAGTTAAATGAGGTTAAACGCGTTGGTTAAAGCCCTGTCATGGAGATATGGTCACGATTTATGGACCCGGGTCTTGTTCTCTCAATTCAATTTTCATATTTTATTATTTACCGTCGACAGAGTGCATTACATACACCGCAGGAGGTAATGCATGCAGACGTGCTCACTCTCTCTCTCTCTCTCTCTCTCACACACACACTTTCTCTCTCTCTCTCTCACTCTCTTTCGAGCTTTGTCTCTCGACTATGTGGCAAATAATACGTGGCTTACACTTGCCACAATATTAGTCAGAGATAAACAGCTCTATACTTATAGAATTATATATGTATATATATTTATTTAAATATGCACGTATCCGCTCTCACTTTAGCACTTTCGCTCTCACAAGAGAGGGCGAGCGCTTTTGCCGCCCGCTTTGTGTCGCATCCTTAACGTTTTACTGGCAGCCAGTTTAACATAGGTTATATTTTATTATAGTGATTCACTCGCTTTGAGAACCGATCAGGAATAGGTATCTATAAAAATGTATAATTATTATTTTTCTAAGTTAAAAATAACAAAACCGCTTTCTAAATACATCAATATACATTAAATAATTTAACGCAGATTTTTCTTGTCTGTAACAAAAATGAAATTGAAATAAATAATCTTATATATTATTTATTATTACTGTAGTAAATGTATTTATGTATATAATATTTCCCAGATTTCAGTATGATATTTTAAACTAAAAGTTATTGGTTTTCAGATACAAATTATTATTAAGCTACTAAACTTACTTACAACTAAAAACCCGGCGATAGTTATAAGTAAAAGAAACATATTGTTCATAAGGCAACGACGCCTTGAAAAACAATAAAAATATATCATTCAAAAAAAAAAAAAAAATGATTATATATTTTTTCGAGTTATTTATTCCCGATAAAAGTCGACTATATTTGAAGCTATTTATAACTTAAGTACACCCTACCTATTATAATAATTGTATTTACGCACATTTCATTGGGCGTCTGATTTATATATAATCTTTTTGCAAACTTCCTTTTGAGCTTAACGATTATTTGATTTGTTAACGGGGCCTTTAACTGGGGCCACAAACTACTTAAATGTCACATGGTCAGTTAAACTTTAGCATTGCTTTTCCGCTTTATAATGATTTATGTAATGGCCAAACAAAGAAATCTGCATACAAAACATGCATATATAATAATTAATGATATATGTATGTGCCATATGTGACTATGTGTGTGTGCGTGTGTTTTTTTGTGTGTTTGTGTGTGTTGTATGTCATATAAATATTTACATACATATATTTCCCTTCGACTTGGCAACATTCGCATCCTTTTTCCACTTGAGCTTAACTGTCCAACACTGAATTGAATTCCCCAACCACCAACCCCCAACCCCGTATACCCGCCCCAATCTACTATTTACCCCGCGGGAGCATTTTATGTAGACCACATACCACTACCGTTCGAGCTGAAGGACTTTTTGTCTGCCGTTCGTTTTAGACTTGGACATTTAGCATCTGATATGCATCAAATATAACTCAATTGCCGGACTGCTGGGCTCTTTTCTGAGCTGAATAGGACCAGGAAATACTTCGACTTAGCCCAAACTTGGGCATCCCCCTTGCCGCCCCTTCGGTCACTCCTACAGCTCTATCTCCCCATCCGCATCTATATTTATATGTGCTCCTTCGCCATGCCACGTTGCCACACTCACCCTGACATTTTCCATTCATTTTCGCAAGTGGCTAAGGATTTGCTTTTTATACCCTGTAAACATTTTAGTTGATTTTATAGTTAGTTAGTTAAACACTTTTGTTTTTGTATATTAGAATCTCATATTACACATAATAAAAATTTAAGAAATATTTGAAAGACATAAACAAATGCGTAAAAATATTTTATTTAAATAGAATCCCTTTTCAGCAGAATATAATTTATATTTAGTTCTTTAGTTTCTGTTGCGCAATTTAAAATCCATACAAATGCAAAAAGTTTTTAATAAATAGTGACATAAAATAAAGTTTATTTATTTTTAAGCAATTGATATCTAAGATAATTTTTAGCAATTTTTATTATTTTATTATTATTATTATTATTATTATTATTATTATTATTTATTATTATTATTATTATTATTATTATTATTATTATTATTATTATTATTATTATTATACAATTACAGGGTATCTAATAGCGAAGCAAACTCAAACCACTCACTTGTTATATTGGCATTCCGGTGTCGCTTAGCCAAACTCAGCTCTCAACACAAACAAATGCTGCGTTTTGTTTATTTACATAAGCATTTACACAGACAGACATATATGGTATATATATTTAAGTATATATATACATTTTTATATAGGTATGTGGACATATACGACTGTCGTCTGTCTCTTGAAGATATTAGGCTAAAGGCTTTTAGGGCCAGCTTGCCGTTAGTTGGCGCTTCAAGCGAACATAAAAATGCCCTTAAAAGCCGGCACAGAGACAGAAGACAGCCAACAAGAAAGTGGAGAAGAACAAGCAACAACAACCAAAATAAAACTAAAAAAAAAAAAAAACAAAAAAAAACGAAGCAAATATAAAACTTATACCAAAAGGGATTGACGGATATAAATGGTGATATGACCTTAGGTCATTTGTATAAAATTAAGTTGAGCAACATAAAAACCGCCTAGCCCCCCGCACACTCGAACAAAATGACAATAACACGAAAAAAAGTCTCTGAAAATAAAAACAAAATACAATAAAGAAAAACTAAATAGCTGGCAACTACGCCCCAAGTTGTTTTTTTGGTTGTGTGCACGGTTTAATCAAAACTTCAAATCGATTTACGATATAAAAAATAAAAAAATAAAAAAAAACGAGGAACAAGAGAAAGAAGGCAAAGCCAAAGAGCTAACTACAAATACAAAAATGTAAAAATGTAAAAATGTAAAAACGTAAAAAAGGAAAGCACTCTCGAAATCCTTGGCGCGCTTTTCATTTAGCCGCGCGTTCATCTTTAATAAATTTTTATGCCGTATGCTAATAAAGATTTTCTGTCGTGCCCCAAGCCATTTGCCACGGCCATAGCACTGGCTATGGCACTGGTTATGCCGCTGGTTCTCGTCTCGCTCACCCTCTCCCCTCTCTCTTTATTTAGTGGCTGGGGCTACGTTTTAATATCCAGCCACGTATGTCATGGCACAAAACCATTAAGCACAAAAAGCAAAGTAAAATGCTAGAGCTGAATGCAGGAGCGAAACAAAACAGCAAAGGAACAAAATATATACAGACACTCATATATATATGTATGTGTGCGTGTGTATATAGAAAAAGATGTAGAGGAAACACTGGAAAAACAGGAAAAAATTATGCCCCAGACGCCGCTGAATTTTAAATGAGCCTTTATGGGCTTCATTTCAGCGTGTAAATTATCTCATTTGTCAGCAATTGCGCTATGCGTGTATTAGTGTGTGTGTGCGCGTGTGTGTGTGTGTGCTGCCGAAGCCTCAAGTGCTCGCCTAGACGTCCACGCACCCCGCCCCGCTATTCATATGCGACATGTACTCAGCCATTTGTAAAATGATTCAATGGCGTCTCCTGACATTTAATGAGATAAGCGCGCGCTTTGTGCGATAAGATTACGCTATGCCCAGGCAAAGACCAGTTGATGCGTATCCAAATGGCAACAGAACCACAGAGTTGAATTGCAAGTACAGTGAAGCCCCTATCTAGCATCAGCTCAGCTGCAAGGCAAACATCGCTTTTGTTGGCCACATTTTCATACCCTTTCGCAAGAAGGTATTTTGAACTTGTCAGGAAACGTGCAACGTGTGTAGAGAAAGATATTTCCTATTCTTTAAATATATACTCGTGTATACCTGCATCAAATAAAATGTTACGATTTTTTTGTCTACTGAAGATTTTATTTATATACATTTTTTTGTAACTCCCTCAGGCTAAAAGCTAGAAATACCAAATTTTAGCACACAGTTTTCTGATGAAAGTTCGAGCATGAAAAACTTCAACTTAAACAAAATAACAGTAAAATATGTTAAAATAATCAACAAATTTGTAGTTTTGTTGAGAATATATTTGTAAACTAAATATTTTAAGTACAAGAATTATTATTTATTTTAAAATTTTATTGTGGAGTTATTAAAATACATAAACTAATAATATAAATTATTAAATGTAAGCAAAGCATATTTTAGTTTAAAATAAAAACGTTGTACGCAAAAAGGTAAAAAATAAACAACAAAAAATATATATACACACAATTAAGGATTTACTTAAATGCTTACTTTGTCTGACTGCAACAACCCTTAAAGCGGGCAAGTCCCTCAGCGGGAGAAATAACATTTAAAAAAGTAATAAAAGAAATTCCTTTATGTTGTGCTGTATTTTTAATATGCCTTTAGCAACGTTTAAAGCAGTCAACTTTCTCAGCAGGCCAAAACACCTGCATGCCTTAATAAGCGTTCACAAGAGCTATCACTGTGTACATTTATTTATATATATATATATACATGCATATACCGCACACGTATATCATCTGCAGCTGGGTGGCTTTCACAATTCCGAGCATAACGCATCGCATCGCATCGGAATGCGCTTACGCATCGGAATTCGCACGCTGAGTCGGTGGCTCGGACACGCCAAAGGATTTCGACGAATGAAATGCAAACAAATCAGAAGCATTCAAAATAAGCCCCAAAGGGCGGCTCCCACAACTTTAACAAAACCCACAAACAAGGCCGAGTATTAACCGCAGTTAACCAAAAGCCCTTCCACATCTATTTATAAACCCATTAAAGTTGTCAAAAAAAAAGACATTGGGTAAACTTTGTTCAACGCGACAACGTGTTCATTAGCCAGATTTGATTAGCTTCATCAAGGATAAACGGCGAGACCCTTGTCTTACCAAAAAAAAAACACAAAACCCAAAAAATCATGTACTTTATAAAATATTTTGGTTTTGTTTTTTTTTTAATTTTCAAAAAATAAATGAAAATACGTTAAAAAAAATTCAAGATAAATAATATACCACTAACCTTAAAGCTAATAAAGCTGTTTATATAATTAAACTAAACACAATCGAGCAAATTCTTTAAATTTAATATGTTCTAGCAATTACAAAAGAAATTTCTTTAAAGAACGATAATAAAATCAGTTTAATAACCAAGTTTTCACAAAATTCCATTACTCCACTATTCTTGAGCATGATATAAAGCCAATTAACAAAAGAAATACAATAAAAATAAATTGCCCTAGCTCGCCCCACCCTTTCTATATCCAAAAACATCCTTTTGTTAACTTTTAACTTTTTGTATAACGTTCAACCGTGAAATAACTCTTTTTTGAAATTCGCTCGGTTTTGGTATAGAATAACTTTTTGGGCGACTGCCTCATAAATATGGCAACCATTTTGTAACTCAAACTTCCAATTAGTACTTAAAAATTGATGTATTTACAAATGTGTTTTATATATTTTAATGCTCCCTTCAGCTTCTTCTACTGCTTTTGTATTTCAGTTTCATTTTATTATAACAAACTTGTGTATGCTCGAGTTTTGTGTGGACAAACTGGACTGGATGTCGACATGAATAAAATACAGATGTACATATAAGTATAAGTATGTATATATACGAGTGTGTGTATGTGTGTGTTTGTGTGTGTATGTTTATACATAACAAAAGCTGCGAAGTTCTGGGCAACCGGGCGCCATACCCACCTTTTGACAAGGGCATAATTAAAGCATAACAGGAGTAACAGCAACGCCCCGTAAACGTGCCCAAAACATACCCCCACCAACCCCCCCCCCCCCCCTGACAAGCCTCCCAAAAAAAGTAAGAACTTTTCAGTCGGGTGTAACCAACAGCGCAATACTCGTTTTCAGTAAAATAACAGCTTAAATCAATCGATAAAAAAAAAATTAAAATAAAATAAAAATAATTTATTTTAGCGTGTGCGTGTGAAATTTAGAGGAAGTTATCAAAAGACTGTCGCCAAATTTGGTGATTCTATCTCTGAAATGGTGCTATATATGGATTTTTCAGCTTAGCCTACCCGTAAGATATATATATATCGTTTTACCACGCCCCCAGATGGCATATACAAAATTTGTCTTCTGAAATCTTTACAGTAAGTGCTTAATAATCTGTCTGAACAAATTTGATGTTTTAAAACTGAGGAAGACATTAAATGAATTTGCCACGCCCCCAGTGGGTGTAGCCAAAAAATCTTTACACTTTATCTGACGCGGATATATACGAGTATATGTTCCAAGTTTCAAGCATGTGGCTTCAATGGCCGCGAAAAAATTATGTTTAAAAGAACTCAATATGCTCTTTTCACTACGTGAGCGAGTGTAGAAAACCCCGTTTACAGCTACTAGTTAAGGCGATGCGGATGAGGCGAGGCGCTGAAACAGACGAGTTGGAGCCGGAGCCGGAGACGGAGATGGAGACGGAGGCGAAGGCAAGTTGAGGCGCGGCGAGGCAAGGCGCACATAAAAGCGAAACCCACTACATAGGGTGAAAACAGGTTGTTACTTCCTTGCAAACAAGGTTCCGTTACCGTTATGCCGTTGTATATTCACATGTGTGTGTGTGTGTGTGTGTGTGTTTGTGTCTGCCTGTAGATGGCGTATAAAAGAAAAGCACGTTATTGCCAATTTAACTTACATTGTGCATGTGTCTTTAAACAAAGATTTATGTACCCACTTGCATGCATACTCATAGCTACCCGTATAATATATCTGTATGTTGTGAATGTTGTGTGTGGGGTGAGGGGTCAGGTGTGCGCGTAATAACTTGCTATAGATGTGCGGCAGTTGCTACGTGCCGCGCTGCCACTTAAATCAGCATAATGATATGCACTTATTGTTGTGGCAAATTTGTTAGCGGAAATGCTGCGAGAAACCACAGCCCAACGGGATCGGAGCACCACCACCCCCTATCGCCTGTCGCCTGTCGAAGTCGATTTCTTCATTTGCCTAATACGAGTCGACGCCATCATTAATCTAAAATATGGCAAAGACACACGCACACACACACACACACACACATACACACTCGAAAGCACATACGCATAACGATGTGCATGTAATTATGCTCAGCCACACGCACTCACTCACTCAGCCTCTCCCACTCCCACTCGCGTTCGCTGTCTCTCTCGCTCTGTCTCTCTCCCGCATTCGCGCACATTCTGCGTAAGCCTTGTTAATCGTGACAAAAGCTTATTGCGGGTTATTTGGGCTACTTGTTTCACATCCGGCGTCAATGTCGCTGCCGGCAAAAACCAAAATCAACACATGCAGAAGCGCGCACACACATTGACGCACACACACTCACGCATTTATATACTTTATATGTTGGCCTGTAATACAGTTATATGGGCAAACATATGCGTGCAGCAGCATTGTGCGGTCTGGTTTGCTCTGCTCTCTTCTGGACCCGGGCAGAAGCGCCCGTCACTTGCACACACATAATAAACATTTTAAACATTATATTCGTGTTTAGCAGCAGCTTCTTGCCTTCTGTTGCTGTTGTTTGCACTAGCCCACAAAGTGAAAAAGTATATTGGGCTTGTGCAAAAGTCCGTTTATTTGAGAACAGATTCGACACTTGAAATATATATTCACAATTTGTCGCACCCAGTTTTAAAGCTAGACACTCCAAATTGTACACAGAAGAAAATTGAAAAAAACTTTGGAATATTTTAACTCCCATAGCCTTGCCAAAATTAGTCCGATTTTCATAATCCAATCCATTTAGATCAGAGGTTTGACCTCTAAATTGATTCTACATTAAGGGTTTTTGCAATTTTTTTCGAAATTACTCATTTTGAAAAAAAAAAATTTTTACAAAATTTAAAATGGCAAAAGTTTATTTTAATCGATTTTGGGAGTCATAATTAGTATAAAACGCAACATTATACATGATTCTGAAAAGATCAAATTTTTGGTTTAAAATCATTCCAAATTTGACAACAATTTTGGCAGTATCTGGGAGATTCTGCATCAATGTTTTTATCATATTTGCAAATACATTTTTTCCGAAACTTTCGAAAAAAATGTTTTTTCAAAATTTAGAATTGCATATTTTTATTTTTTATGGGTTGTGGATGTTACTATTAGTATAAAAAGAACAATATTAACAATATTGTCAAAATTGACAAATATTTTGACAAGTAAACGTCTCGGATTCGTAAATCGACATAAAAAATGCCAATAACTTTGTCAAAACTAAACCGATTTGCATGTTTTTGGGAATTTTATTCGTGACATGCCATCTAGATTGATTTTGCATTTAAATGTATGCACAATTGAAATAATATTTTTTTTATAACTTTTTGGTAAAAATGATGTACTGGTCGGTTACACCCGACTGTAACGTTCTTACTTGTTTTGTTGTTGTGCGTGTGTGTTCGTTTTTAGCAAAATTTACGGGCTTTAACGAATAATGGCGCTTGTGGGAAATGAACGTTTTGTGTTCGTTTTTGCTTGTCATCGCATCGCATCGCATCGCGCCGAACATTCGCAACGCATTCCACACAGAACATTCACCACTTTATCAGTATTTTACTTTACTCCTTATTACCACAGTACACCCACTCTCAGTACATTAGTACCCACACACACACACATCCATGAGTTTTGCGAGTCTCCAAGGAAATTAAAAAACAACTAAAACAAATTAACAATGTAATGACAAAGTCTTATGTAGCACGTACACATACATAAACAAACAAGAAATGTGAATATACATACATATGTATGTATATGTGTACATAGATACAGACATATATAAAGCACATGTTTGCTGCGGCTTCTTCTAAATACAAGCTAATAACACATCAAGCAATTATCCAAAAAGATAAGAACAAGTGTGGAATGACCGACTTGCAGATACCCTGTAAACAGCTGTGCGTGCTATACATACAAACCCTCTTCATTACTGTTCATTTATATCATCCAAATGTATGTATAAACTAAGTATTGAAAGACCAAATATATATTGTAAAACTTAAATAATAAAAAAATCGAGAACAGACTAGCCAGCTAAACTAGAATATATGTATATATATTTTCATACATTTGCACACAAACCAATACTCCCACCATTAACCACGTATAACAATAGCTACAGGGTATAAGAAAAAAACTGAATTACATACAGTGCCCACCCTGCGCGTTTTTTTTTTGTTTGGCCCCCAACAACGAGCTGAACATCTGCGTTAAGTATACGCCATGGAATCGAGCAATTCGCACTTGCGAATGGCAAACGCTTTTAATGATGATCGATTTGGGTAAACAATGAAATTTCCGCATTCAAATTTTATTGCCAGCAATCAGTGGCGCCTTCCCACGCCCACTTCGCCTACACAATAATGTGCGATAATGATAAGTACATACAGGGCGTACTACACACACATTTATCTACTGAAATAGCACTAATCTAGCAGGAGTGCCGCCTTTTTCCTGTTGCCAGCTAATTTTCTAAAGAAATTGAATTGACATTGCTATTAAACAAGCACAGATGTATGTGCACATAAAAAAGTTTTAAGTCAATTTTAAAAATACAACGTTTAGAAGAACTTGATTCATATTTTATGAACAAAGCATCTGTATTATATTTAATACCAGTGCTGGTATTTTTACTGCGAGCTATTTTTGGCTTAGAGCTGCTGCGGTCACATTGTATGGCATTTGTAAACAAATAAGCAGCGTTGCCAGACAGTTAAATGCGGTTTATAGAGCAAATACGACAAATGTTTGACAAATGAAGACAATTAATTATGTTTGTGCTTAATTTGGAGTAATTAGCAGCACAACAACAGCATGTTCTGTCTATCAGCGGAGATGGTGCTGGAGCAGCCATCAGTGACCCAGCGATTCAAGCATTCAAATTCTTAAGTTCTTGGAATTCGGCCCTACGCACATCCGATTTTGTGCCCAAAGTCGGCCAGGCCATCGACTATATTGTGGCCTGTGTGCTGTTCAATGAGCGGGACGAGCTGCTCATGATCGAAGAGGCCAAGCCCAGCTGTGCAGGTGAGTACACACAGCCTTTATATTATATTTAAATGTAATCAATTATATTTAAATGTAATCTCATTCTCAGGCAAAAAGTAATTGCCCGCGGGTCGCATGGAAAAGGGTGAATCCATAACGGAGGCGGCGGCGCGGGAGCTGCTCGAGGAGACGGGTCTCAATGCGGAAATGACAACACTGCTGGCCGTGGAGTCGGCGGGCGGCTCCTGGTTTCGTTTTGTGCTCACGGGTCGCATTACAG
>SCDS01001184.1:0-14089 GCA_004149465.1 Drosophila nigromelanica | reverse complement strand
ACTTTGTTATTTAGATATAGTAACTGATTTAGGTAGTGATTAAAAAAATGTAATAAGCGAACAACTTTATTTCCCTAACAATCATTTTGAAATTAAAATTTCTTATATATACATATATATTTTTTTAATTTATTTTTTTATTTATAGTTTTAGTTTTATTTAAAAAAATTGAATAAGTGAACAACTTTATTTCCCTAACAATTATTTTGAAATTCAAATTTCTTATATATTTTTTTTATTTATAGTTTTAGTTTTATTTAGATGCTGTCTATTAAGGAGACAATAACTAAATTTAATTCAAGAATAGCTGTTTATCTAGATTATTATATGTATGGAGGGTGAAGCGGAAGGGAAGATCCAAGGGATGATAGCGCTTACAAATAGAGCAGTAAAAACATGTTTAAAATAATATAAATTATTTCGTAATTTTTTGAGAAACCTTTAAGGGAAGTGCATTTTTATACTCGTTCGGAAGGGGGGAAAATTTATGTTGGGTTTGTACGACGTCCATCCGTCCGTATGAACGCACATTTTTTAACGCTATTGAAAATAAAACTTGAAATACTCGTATAATCGTGTATTTTGTTTTATTTAGTGATTACAAATGATAATCCCAAAGTTAAAGAAAATATCCATATCATAATTTGGTAGATAGTTTTTGATGACTTGCCAACAACTACATAAATCAATATTTTCCATAATCTATAATAATAACAATAATAATTCCAACTGTTCCCGGACTCTTTTAATCTGGTATTATTATTATTATTATTATTATTATTATTATAACTATTATTATTTTATATTATAATTAATAATTTTTCGGCTAACCAACGTTCATGTTTTTTGAATTTGTATTTAAAATGCATATACATACATATATATTGGTCATATACATATACGCTATTCACTATCAAGAATAAATAACGCTGTTCACCTAAACTTGAAGGTAAAAATATCTTATAGATATCTTAAGAGCTTATGTTTACGCTTAGATGCAATACAATATATGTATGTACAAATTCGTATATGCTTAACAGACAGTGGATATATAGAATAGTTTGTATGCATTTTTAAAGATTGTGTATTCGGCTCCTCGTGTACTTCCCCTGTAGAACAACCGACCATCCCGACTGACCCATGTCCATTTATATTCGCCCTCCTCTTTACCCCTCTACGCACTCATACACACACACACAACTGTTCCTATTATCGCAATCTCATTTGCCGGCGATTCGCAGAACTGCCGTTGGCTGGCTAGTGGCTGGACAGCGCAGCCTGTAATACTCGCCATTTTTATGCGCTGCAAAAGGACGAAGGAGCAACGCAGCCGGACTGGGACCTGTGCGCCATGAATAAAAACTGCAGTGGCAAACAGAGTCTCGGCCAAATGACGAGCAGCAGCAGCAACAGCAGCAGCAGCGAATCGGCGGGAGTGCAAACAAACCGTTGGCGACCAACCAACCAGAGAACACCGCACGCGGCTTCTCTGACTGCCCGACTGCCCGACGACTGCCTGGCTGCCTGGTTGAATGCCTGGTTGTCTGCGTCTGCTTTGCCTTCGTCTTCGTTCTCATCCACTTCCTCGTCCCCGCGTACCCAGCTTGCACCTACTACCATATTTCTTGTGGATTATGAAGGTGTATTTCGATGCGGGTTGGTCATATACATATATATACATTTATATATAACTATATATAAATATATATATTTATTTCTTGCTTTAACTTTTTTTAAGTTTATTCTAATTTATTTTGTATTTTGTATCATGTATCCATTAAAATAGCTAAATATGGTAAAAAGCTTAAAGAACGTTTTTTAACAGTCAGAACCATTCAAGATCGATTTACGAGAACATGGTTTCTATATATTTTTTTTTATAATTTTATATATATGCTTTAACTATTTTTAAGTTTATTCTAAATTATTTTGTATTTTATTTTGTATTTTATATAAAATCATGTATCCATTAAATAAAATATGATAAAGTCTTAACTAACATTTTTTAACAGTCAGAAGCATTTATGATCGATTTACGAGAATATGGATTCTATATATATTTTTTATATTTTGTATAAAATCATGTATCCATTAAAATAGCTAAATATGGTAAAAACGCATATTTTTTTAATAGTCAGAAGCATTTACGATCAATTTACGAAAATATTGATTCTATATATATATTTTTGGCGAGGACACTCTGAGTTGATTTTAGTGACTATAAGAGCTAGAGATTTAATTTAGAATTTTAAAAGACACAAAACTCGGATAGACAAAAAATGTTAAAATGGAAAATTACTTTTTTAAAGCAGCTATGTGATATAGTCGTTCGATCCGTCCGATTCTGGCATACTGGGCATACTGATTAAAATATTTATTAATATACACACATATGTAGATACTTTATTTATAAACCTTTACTTATACTGTATATATTTATTTAAAATATCTGTTCAAACAATAATCAAAATAACAGTTATTAAAATTTGCTTGGTTGGTTATTACATAAAATAATCGTATAGTAAATTATATTATTATATCAAGGTTTTTTTATACATATAAACAACCTTATTGATTGGCAACTTAAAGCACAACTATGCAAACATAAATATATATAATTATTATTATTATATTTAGTTAGGAGATTTTCTATCCGCGACCTTTATGGGCGCAGCAAAAGCGAAGGTCTTCCGTTAATTTTGGACACTTGTTTGTTTTTTTCAGACTAAAACACTTAACGGTAACAATAAAATTTATAAAAATCAGCAAAAAGTTTTTGTTGGCGTGAACCAAAATGCCCATTTACATATTGACATACATACAAACAAATACACTTTATACGCTTGAAAAGGGGGAATGCACTTTTGTTACGAAATATGTTACTCATACTTCAGTTTAAGATATACATGAATATTAAATCGATATAGCCAAGTATATCTGCAGGTTTCAATGTAAATAACTCTCGATCGAAAGCATTAAAAACTCACCAACTACTAGCTTCACAATGATTTTAATCAGCCCTAACATATCACAATTTTATAGAGTTCCCATATATATGGTATATATTAACATAAGAGTATTTGATATTCGGCAGTCAATTATTATTATTTTTTGTTTGCACATATATTTATTATTACAGATATATTCTCAAAAAGAAAAAATTGACCGAAAGAAAAAAACAATGTGTTTTGCTGACTTGTTTTCGACTTGTACGACATGCAACTATACACATTTTTATAAAAAGAATTGACAAAAAATGAGAATTGGTATAAAAAAAATGGAAGAGCGAATACGAATAAAAAATTTTACTAATTATTATTATTGTAGTAGAGCGTTTTGAGAATCTATAAATGCACCTAGAAAGACAGACGCAACAGCAGTTTGTGCGTGAAAGTACTAGACGAAAGTATATACATATATATTTCTCTCAACTTAGACCTACTTAAATATATATATTCACACACACACACTTACAAATCAAAGCTTAACCTTGACAATTAACACAATCCTAAGTAGAGCACATTAGTGATGAAATAAAGCAATCGGAATGGCGAAATTAAAATTAATCAGTTCTTACACAAAGCTTACTTTAAGCTATTAAAGTTGAGGGTTCCTACGAAATACCCTAAACCATAAACACGCAAATGTATTTATGAATGTGCATCAAATTTTACCTTCTGTGTTTTAAGACCAATCTTGATCCAATTTGTGCAATGGTTTCTTCAAGTGATATAATATCATATCACATAGCGCATTCAAACCCCAAAATTTCTGATATTTATGAAGAAGGATATTCAATTTAATATATGTACTATTGAAAGTTATAAAAAATCGCATTTTCCACAAAAAAAGGTCCAGCTTCTGTGTACCTGAAAGGCGGTCCCGACTACCACAATTTCACTTGTTAATTATCAACTTGTGCAATTGAAAGCTTTTACTGTTACTTTACTGCTGTTACTTTTTACCTACCCACTTGAGAAAAAAGTGTCTTAAAAATGCATTTCAAAATATAGAATATACCTATTATCTTCTCTAGTTTGAAAACTGTGGGCTGACAAACTTAATAGTTTTTAGCAATTTTTTTGTAAGTCGTAGAACAAAAATTTGTGATAATTTTTATGATAAATTTCACTAAGTTTTAGAAGGCTATTTCAACGATATCATAAGCAAAAAGTAGACACTTTAAAATTAATTTGCATCTCATTTTCGGAAGCACACACACTAATGCATAAATTAATAGATTTCAAAGAAATTATCGCATTGGAATAAACAGATTATTATATATCCCAACGAATTCCTGAATTTCTCCAAAAATGAAAACAAGTATATATCCAAAGTTTCAAGTCTCTTTCTTCAATAGCGCCGAAAAAAGTTGCGTTCACCCGGACAGACGGACAGCATGATGGACATTGCACAAACCCAATATACTAGTTTCACTTCGTGAACGAGTATAATAATTTCTGAGTCATGAATGAGATAAGTTTTTACAAGTTTTGATCTGGTTTTGTCTAAAAAATACCTTTCGGTCCGTATATAACTCTGATCAGACTATTGTTAATTATAATTTTGATGGCTCTAGCTACGAGATAATCCTAAGAAATCTGAAGTTGATTTTAATCGATTTTAAAAAAACTTAAATTTTTTACTTACAAAATTGAATTTCCCGCATGAAAAATAAACTCAGAGGTTTAGTAAAATACGTAGCTTGCCGCTTGTTTGTGTGCGTGTGTGTGTGTAAAGAAGTATATTCAAATGAATGTTGCAGCTGCTGGGCATTGGACTAAGGGCATCTGCTAGTCGGGAAGTCACGACCTGTGTGTGTTTGTTACAATTGAAAAGTATTATAAAACTATATTAAAAAAAAGATTAGATAATCAATGCACAAACTTACACACATACATGTATAAAGTATATATATAATATATATGCGTCTACAATGTCCGTTGATAAGGTCGTATTCAATATCTCAATCGATCGCAAGTTTTTAACCGTCCTCTTGCACTTTCCAATTTCCACTTTCCAGCTTTTCATGCACAAAAGCGCCATGCAGCAGATCCAACAGCAGATTCCTCGGGTCGGACTGGGGGCGCACGGCGTGGGAGGCGCGGCTAGCATGGGCGGCGGTACGACGCCGGGCGCCGAGACAAAGCCGCACCAGTGCCAGCAGTGCATGAAGAGCTTCTCCAGCAACCACCAGCTGGTGCAGCACATACGCGTCCACACCGGGGAGAAGCCCTACAAATGCTCCTACTGTGATCGTAGATTTAAGCAGCTATCCCACGTCCAGCAGCACACGCGACTCCACACCGGTAAGTACACTGGAATTATTTATTTCTATATAGAAAAACGACAAAGGTACATAAATATTATTATTGAATGCCAAAAGTCTAACGGAATTATAAAGATTGCTAATAACAACACCAACACGATGGGGGGATCCCAGCTAAATGTTGTCAGTTATAAGATCCTACATCTAGAAGTATTTATTTGATATTTGATATGTCGTTTGTTTGATACGTCAGTTTTATGATGTTTTACACACTTCACATTAAACAAGAAGTTATGATATATTTGTCGGATATTGAAATGATTTTATTTATATATTATGAGCAGAAAGCAACTCTTAATTCCTGAGGTTGGATTGTATATCTGCAAAAACAAAAGTGTTTTCATATAAAATACGGAATTTTAACCGATTGTTGCTTCCGCTTGCTGCAAATTGGGTCTGAAATTTGTTAAAATTTTACCACACGTTTTCTTTAATAACCTCTGAAATTCTTAACCAATCTTGAGAAAACTCCTTGCAATAAATTCCTTTAGTGCCAAATTTGGTGTCCTAGCTCTCATATTCTTCGAAAAAAGCTTTAAAAATTTGAAGTTGTAAATTGTCATCGATTTTAGATTCGTTAGATTTCTTTATGAAATTTTTAGGACTTAATAACAGCATGTCAGATGTATTGATTTGCGGGTTTTTGAATTTTTTGATATTTTTGGCGATGGGGGAGGTCTTCCTTTATTTGAATTATACGAATCTTATAGTCATCCAGATATGGTAAGAGCATCGAGTCTTAAAATCGATTTTATCGTAATTTACGAAAAGGGGACAGATATCGAATAGAAAATTTAAAAATGACGTTTAGGGGTTAAGCTTTTGTAGTTTCCGAGATCGCTGAGTTCATACAGACGGACATATCATATTTCAATGGGTATCATAATACTGATAATAATAATACTTTCGGTTACAAAATGTACATTAGGATTACGAATAAATATTATTAAATAAAAAATACTATGGCCCAATTAGAAAATTGTACACTATCAGTCTACAATCTTATAGGTGTGGTACGCAAATATTAGCTAAGTTTTAACTAATTCAACAATGTCCGCACGCCCGCTTCACTTCGTTTATATACTCAGAATGTTTCTGTTCAGCGAACATTTATGTATTCGTTTGATTACTATCGATATTTCAACAAGATATCGATAATAGTCAAATGCGATCTTACGTTTACGATGTTTATTGACAAATCAGGCTTATGTTATGTTCTTATTACCAAAGACAACATAAATATAAATGTCTTTATTATTATGTACGCTATGCTACATTATACTTCTACATACATACATACATACATACATAAATACATACATAGGTTTTACACACAGATATTTTCAGAACTGCAATCAGTCCTCAATTAATGTTAGTTTTTTATACTGTTTAGTATTCACCTTATACACAATTCCTATTCAATTTGCGTTTTTTTATACACTGAACCCATTGAGAATGGGTACATATATTCTGTACATATTCTTGATCAGGATCAACAAGCGCGTCGATCCAACTATGTCCGTCTGACCTTCTGTTCAGGGCGTTCTCGACTTATTACAATTTACACTTTCTCCGGTCCAAGCTTGATTTCTTATTATTCGCTTATTATTAAGAAAAAAAATTGCTTTTTTCTGCGAGTCCGTAATTACAAAGCTGATGAAAATGTTCAGTGCTTGTGACAAATTAAAACGGCCGCCAGCCCCGAAAAACGCGTCGCGACGGTCGCAATGTGGGACAATTTCATATTTTTGTGCCATTGAAATCAAGACTCAAATTGTAATTTGTTTTGTGCTACACAATTTAAATTATTTGTAATATTTATTAATATTTTAATTATAATTAATATTATTAGTTTATTGATGCAATTATAATGATAATAATACATTCATACAATTCGATTTCTAAATGGCATTTTTACAAACTCTTTTTATATCGGCTCTCTCACACTGTGCCATTCCACATTCTCTCTGCTGCACTCTTACACATACACACACTCTCTCTGCTTCTCTCTCTGTCTCTCTCACACTCTCTCTTTACATTTATCTTTCTTCTGTGTTTTAAACTTCGCTTTCACGGTTAACTTCTTTGCATCATATTTGCAGATTTATGTCCGCGTACAACAAATATTTTTATTGCGAATACAGTTAGCAAGCAAGACTCGTCACATCGAGGAGTTCGAGAAAATGAAAAAACGACAAAATGACAATAATAATTAAATAAACTTTGAGTGCTTTTCGTCGCGACATTTTCGGGTCGGCGCCAGCTGAGACTGCAGTGGAGTAAAAAATACCTATAGGAATAGTAAATAGCCAAATATAATTCAGAATCGGACTGGGAATAGGGCCGTTGGAAATTATTCAACGTCATTAGCCGCATTGAAAGCAGCTTTTTTTTTTGTAAGCATCTCTTTTTGTATCCCAGCGTCTTCCGTTTAGTTTCAAGCAAATTATATTCACACCTGATTGCAACATCACAATTACAATTTTTTTGTTATTTTTTTTTTTGCTTTTATGCATAGTTTTTTGTTTCTTTTGGAATTTATTTCCTTTCTATTCGGAGTGCCAACAAATGCTAGAAAAAGAAATCAAATACGCTTTAATTAAAAACCAGTTTGCGCCCTGCCAAACGCGGCAAAGGCAAAGGCAAAGGCAATGACAGCAACCCGACGACCTTCAGCTAGATATTTACTGTTGTTATTCCAGGGCCTGTTCCTGTCCTTTCCTGTCCTGATTGGGATTTTAGGGAACGGGCTGGCGTCTGCATTCCTTGCTTGGCCTTGGTAATTAGACAATGCAATGCTGCGTTTTCTGAGAGGCTAAACAGGCGACCAGCAACATCAACATCAGCAGCACCATCAGCGTCAACATCAACCATTATCTAATGGAGAGGCTATTAAGCAGCCTGCCGCGGACACCTTTCTCTGACCGCTCTCTGACGTTCGCGTGTCCACTGTGGCAAAAGCCGCAGAGGCGGCGCAGTCACGAAATTCCACGGCAAGCACGTTTTCGCGCCGCCCGTTGCATACTTTAAGGCGCTTTAAGTGCCACGGCCAAACAAAGAGGGGTGTCTCCGTGCTGCATGCTGCTAGGTGTGAAGGTGTGAATTGATGTTGCTTTGGCCACACTGTCGCCGACTTTAATGCCGAAGATACACTCAGAGAAAAATCCAGACAAGGTCGCAATTGTGTAAGCTAATTCTTATTTAAATTTTTTTTTTTTTTCGGTTTTGTATATGATTTTCTGTTACTTCTTATTTCAACAGAGTGAAATTAGTAGCTAGTGACTTGAAATATATGTATATATACTTTGTCAAGAAATTATATTGACAATGAAACATATTCACATTTTTCAACTTCTCTTATAAAAAAGAGTAATTTCTTAAATTATTAGTTTTTTATATTTTATTTTGATTGTTCGAAAAATAAGTAAAAAAAAAAAATTAACAAAATTCATTTTATTTTAACAATTGTAAAAATCAAAAACAAAAACAATATTTATACTGTCAAGAAAGTGTTTTGACAGCCACTGTGCCACTTTGTCATGACAGTTTTTTGACAATAAGAAAAATTCACATTTTTCAACTTCTCTTTAAAAAAAATGTATTTCTTAAATTGTTAAATTTTGTTGTATATTTTATTTTGATAGTTCATTGTTCGCAAATGAAGTAAAAAAATTAACAAAATTCATTTTATTTTAAGAGTTGTAAAAATCAAAAACAAAAAACATACATTTTTTATACTACCAAGAAAGTGTTTTGACAGCCACTGTAAATAGGCTTTCAATACGTTTGTGTCCTGATCCCATTGGCCTTGGTTTGCATATTCTGATGAAATTTCAAGTGCATCAGTTTATTTATTTTAACAATTTAAGAAATTCATTTTTTATCCAAGAGAAGTTGAAAAATTGTGAATTTTTCTTATTGTCAAAACACTTTATTGACACACTGTTTATACTCTGTACATGCTGTATATACTGGGAACCTTCAAAATTTGATTTATCAATATATCTCCAATAAGCCTAGCGGGCTTTGTGTGTATTATAAAAATAATTTTTAGGCCAAACAATATTTCTTCAATTTCTTTATTTGAGCGCTAAACAAATCAAAAATTAAAAATTCATCATGTAGTTGCATGTTAACTACTCATAATTCATAAATAATAATCTTCAAGAGGTACTTAAATGTAAACTCAGTTTTTTTTGCAGTGTAGACTCTCCAAGGAATACAAGTTTTAGTTGCGACCGCATTTTGTTCAACAAGACTGCACTTTGTTGCTATTTATTTGCATTTAGTAGTAGGTTTCGTTGGCAGGCAAAGTGACTGTAAGTAGCTTAAACGGTTTAGTCCTTTTGCTGTTGCCAGCCAAGTGTCCTGTAGCTTTTTGGACCGTTCCGCGTTACTGACCTTCCACTTTTTCATTTAATTGCGCGTTCAAATGAAATTAATTTTCGTACAAATCTGAAACACGTAATTGCTGCATAGCTGCAACTTTTTAAACGTCTTTCGCCATTAAGGAGACCGTCGAAGGACCAACTGCAGCGACGCGATGCGAACCCCCATAAAAAGGATTCCCACCAGTGACTGCCTCTGTCTGCAACATCATTTTCCAGCGCTTACTTTTTAATCTTGTTAAAATGAAGTCAATCAGTCAATTACAGCTCCATGCCTCATCACGACGCGCGTTCAACACGTTAAAGCATTCAAGTATTTCAGAGGGTAGTAGACAAATTTGTCCGTAAATTCATATTTTTCAATATCATTTTTTTAGCCTGAAAATTCATATTTTCAATTCCAATTGTTTAATACAAGTAAAATATATGTACTTTTATCATCTCTGCAAATATAGCCGATGCCAGATCCTTCATGCCATCTTTTGAACGCCATCATAAAAAGGTTTAATCGAATTTAAAATTTCGAACATTAAAGCCCAAACTTTTTTTTTACTTTTCATATAATCTGTATAAAATAATACCGCTGGTTTCCAGAAATTTTAAGGACATTTCGTAAATGCTTATTCTTAAATAAAATATGTATCAATTTCAACAACATCTGCTTGAATTAAATCCAAAAATCTTATTAAAATATTGTTAATTCCTGAACGGAATTACAAAGATTCCCAGATTGATTGTTGTATTTGAATATTGCGTCAACTTTTAATTTTCTGACTAATTCAGGCAGACAAGAAGTATAAGGTATATTAAGAAATAAAATTGGTATTAGTATTCTTGTTTCTAATAAATAGCATATAAAAAAATTTTTTTTTAAAATAAAGATGTTAAATAATAATTTACATACTATATGTACACATATCGTATTTGCATACTATGGTATATTATATAATCATATTATATATTAGCATTGCTCGACATGTTGTTGTTGCTGTTGTGGCTGCTGGCTAGCTAAATTTCCAATATTTCCTCCATATTGGATATTTCCAATTAAAAAACTTTTAATTTACAAATTACTCAACAATGTTCGCTCATTTTCTGATGCAGCGATTAAAGCAGAAGATATTTATAACAAAGTTCACAGCGTCTATACTCTATTTTTATAGATACAAATATTCAAAAATATATTTATTATATTCTTCATTAAATATTAAAGTCAACATACTTGAATTCGATTCTTTAAATATGTGAAATCACACCAATTTTTATTATTCTTTATTATTATTATTATTTATTATTTATTTTATTATTATTTTTTATCAGCAGCATATATATCCATTGTATTCACAAACAAAACAACAAAAAATTAGTTTAATATTTTTTTATGCAAATCTTTGAAAATTTCTTGGAAGCAAATCGAAAATTTTAAATCGCGTTTCCAATTTCCGCGCAAGTTGGTGGATTTAACAAAAACAGTTAATCCCGTTTTTATAGAATTTCCATAAAAATCTTTGCAAATAATTTTAAAAAAAGTTTTTTTTCAAATTTTTTTTGTCAATTTTCCGGTCTTGGAAGTGGATTTTCCAAAATTTTGTTTTTGTTATGTTTAAAAATGAAAATAATTTTCCACCCAGGGAAAAATTTTAAGGCAGTCCTTGTTGAATTTTCATAAAGATCCTTGAAATTAAGGTGGAGCCCGTTCGGATGCCGAATAACAAAGTTGCATCGAATCGAATTTTCCAAAATCTAGCCTTAGTACTGTGAAAGACTACTGTGAAAATGTCAACTTTCTAGCATTTATGGTTTATGGTCCTGCGTTGATTGCCAATCACCATCACCAGAAAGGACAAACAGATTTTTCTTTCCCTGGCAAAACTGAATGATACATTTCTGTCTAGAATGTTAACGATTCTCAATATGAACGCGATAATTAGCAATTTGAATAGATTGCGTGATTAGCACTGACTCGCCTGAGTCCTGTGAACCAACAGCCGGTTGTCATAATAATCCTTTCATATGCTTCTAAAGAAGTGCCTATCTCTTTGGCCGTGACGGTTTTCGTTATGTTAAGGAGATTTTGAAATTTTTAAATGGTAAATTGCGTGAGAAATGCAAGTAATATTTGTATCATGAAATGTTATAAGAAATGCTGAAATTCTAGTTGATGACCTTGACTAGTGCAGTAACACTTTAAAACTCCTTAAAACTCATTTACGGATTGGGGACTCTTAAACTGTTATAAAAGGGACTTTGGGAAATATCGGGTTTTGCGGCTTTGTTTGAAGTTATCGCTCTTTAAATAAGATCATCAGTAAAATACATTTAGGTTCTCTTGCAAAAACTGGGAAGCTATTTATTTTCCGATTTTTAACACTTTTTTTTAGAATATACCCAGAGAGAATACCCACAGATTTGAGTCTCTAAAATAAGTAGCACCGACAATATACTATTTTCTGTTTTGGAGCCTCTAGCTCTTATAATACTTTATGTTCTCAATGAAATAATAAGTATTGTAAAAAATAACTCAATTTATTTATTTATTTAATTTAATAGAAGCTTTTTTATAATCATCTACAAATAAACTTGCAGTTGGTTGTCGCAGATAATTTTTTGATATTCTTTATTATTAGCAGAATATAGCTTCTTTAGCTCTTGGACTAACACAATAGTTAATCAAACATAAAGTAGCCTATGTTTCAATTCGGATCCATTTTGTTCATGTGCCCAAATATTTTAAATTACTTTTATAAAATTTTGAAACAATACGGCGACTCAAACGTCGCCAATTCTCAGATATCTTAGATTAAGAAAATTTGTTAACTTATTATAAAATATATTAATGGTGGTTTATTTTAAATAGAATATACCCTGTTTGCTGCCTCAACAAATAAAAAAAATTTTTTTAAACGACTTAATAATTATCAAAAATGATATAATTAATTAATATTTTGCAGGTGAACGACCGTACAAATGCCACTTGCCGGACTGCGGTCGGGCTTTTATACAGCTGTCCAATCTGCAGCAGCATCTGCGGAACCACGATGCCCAGGTGGAGCGAGCCAAGAATCGGCCATTTCATTGTAATATCTGTGGCAAGGGATTTGCCACAGAGTCCAGTCTACGTACGCACACATCCAAGGTGAGTTCGTGTGTTCGTGTGTAACGGAACCCGCACCGTATATTTTCATGGCCAACACCATCACACTAAAACTACCAAAAACTACACGAACTCAAACTCAAATCGCCCATTTCTTTTGTGCTTCCATTGCCATCAATTCTTTAAATGCACGCACGAAAACGCAAAACTGGCATCTCATTTGACAATCCACATCGCGTCTCATCTCAGGAGCTACAGCTGCATCTTGGTGTCTTGCAGCAGCATGCGGCACTTATTGGCGGTCCCAATGCGACCTCGTGCCCGGTATGCCACAAGCTCTTCCTTGGTACCGAGGCGCTAATGGACCACATGAAGCATGTCCACAAGGAAAAGTCGCCGCCGCCAAGCGAGCCACGTAAGAAACCATTTACAGGTTTTTCTTCGTATATTATAAATATCTCTCTCTCTCTCTCTCCCTTGCAGCCACTCAATTTAGTGATGGTATTCATAGCGGCAACGGTGGAGCCGGAACCGGTTCACTTGCAGCGCAGTGCGGGTCCGAGTTAAGCTGCGCACAGCCATCAACGACAAGCGGATCCAGCTTAAATGACAGCTACCTCGGCAAACGGAGAACTGCGAACCATCCCTGCCCCGTCTGCGGCAAGCACTACGTTAACGAGGGATCCTTGCGCAAACACCTGGCCTGTCATGCCGAAACCTCCCAGCTGACGAGTAGTTTGCGCATGTGGCCATGCTCCGTCTGTCAGGCCGTTTTCACCCATGAGAACGGTAAGTAATCATCAATCTACAGTTATAGACATTCAAGTCGACTCAAACGACAAACGAACAAAACGAACGATAATCGGAAACAAAAGAACGAAACGAACTATATTATGACTCGAACTAACGAAACGTACGATAATCGGACTCGAACGAACGAAATAAACTAACTCAACGAATAGTTCGTTCAGTGAAAATTTAACGACTGAACTTACTCTTTAAATTGAACTACGATGTACAACTCTAAGACAGAGTACTTGACTAAGAACTGACTGACTGCTTTACTGATCATAATCGATTAAAAGCTTTTTTAAATCGGTTATGTTTTCTCGAGTGTTGATTATAAATTTAAGCTCACCTCTGAAAAATACCGAAAATACCAGATTTAAAAATTCGTTAAAAAAAATTGTTGGCAATAGAACAATTTTTAATGTGCTTTTTCTTCATATGGCCCCCAAATGTATCAGAAAAAGTAGGTTTGGTGCATGTTACAAAAAA
>SCDS01001183.1:0-15339 GCA_004149465.1 Drosophila nigromelanica | reverse complement strand
CTCGTTTGATAATCTATATAGTTAAACCCCCATATCATCAAACTGCAATTGCACTAAAATCTATTTTCGAAGGAGTACCTCCGGTGATACATATTCGTCAGGCATTATGTACTGAAATCGAGACGTTTTCATAGGAAAACCGCCTATCTTTAAGCGCCGGAAATCGTCAAAAAGCAGCACGTTATCCGTTCTAAGACGTCCATATGCCAAATTCGGATTCAAAGAATGTACAAACGCCAGGCCCTTAAAATGTAATAAATGTAACGCAGCTAAATAAAACGTTCTGCAACAAACCTTAGCAGCCTGGTTCATCCAATGGAGTGCTTCACCTACATTATACGGTCGCTGATTCACATGCAAACAATTTTCAAGGGATACACCCTCTACATATTCCATGAGAAATACGTTATCGACAATATCATATGTTTTCACAGTATTCTCATGGTTGATGCGCATTAAGGAATCTTTTTCGTCTTTATCCAGGGAAAACAATTTTAGTTTTTTCGCCACAACCGGTTGATTAGACCGGAGGCCTTTGAAGGTGTCGGAAAAGTATCCGAATTGTATAATCTGAAATATGCCATTTTTATATTTATTATATTTAGTAATTACAATATTACCTCTCCTAAATTAATGTGTTCCATTTGTCGACGTGTTCTATAGCAAATTTCTTTCAAATGTTTTAATGCAATTGTTACTGACCCTATCTGTCCACACGAAATGCACAAAGTGCAATGAAAATTGCAAAAAATGTTTGATAAGATAATTTTACAATATTGCGTAAGAAGGTAGAAGGTTTATGCACTGGAGAAACCATTGAGATTAAATATAAATTTAATTAACTTGGAAGAGCGTGAGAGTGTGTGTAAAATATTTTCAATTGATTTTATTATATATTTATTTATTATGATAATAACATCACCAACACGATGGGGGTATTTTAAAGCCGTCATTAATTAAAACTAATATAATATTATTAACTTAGTATAGAATTTATTATGCATACATACCATATATACATATATATATATATATATGTATATATATATATATATATATTTTATATATATATATATATATATATATATATATATATATATATATATATATATATATATATATATATATATATATATATATATATATATAAANTTTTTAAAGAAAAAGGTGGCAAAACGTAGTCCAAAGTCTCGAGCAGATTTAAAAACTGCCATTCTCGAAGAATGGATGAAAATTCCTGAGACTTTTGATATGGACAACCTTATAAATTCAATGCCACGGCTATTGAAAGCTGTTAGCACCGTCAAGGGTTGCCATACCAAAAATATTAAATTTTTTTCGCTATACTGCTCGGTATTTAATTCGGCGAAAATATTTTGCAAAAGACTTTCTTGACAGTATAAATAATGTATGCTTTTGTTTTTATTTTTATTTTTTAAGAACTGTTGAAATAAAATGAATTTTGTTAATTTTTTATACTAATTTTAAATACAATGAACAGTCAAAATTAATTATTAACAAAATTTTAACAATTTAAGAAATTACTTTTTTTTACAAGAGAAGTTGAAAAATGTAAAATTTTCTCATTTTTAAAACACTATATTGACATATATTCTGAATATTCATCTGGGAACCAAATAGTTGGATTACTTAAAAAACACATTTTGCAAATTGTTTTAATAGTTATTGTTATTGTATTGAATTTATATTTGGAAAGAAGTGAAGAAGAAAACACATTACCTTATACTTATTATTACTTACTTTTGCGTTGTTGAAAGATATTTCTAGATGTTTCCAAGAACCACAAGCTATTTTGAATAATACAAATATAAGTACTATTATTTAATATATGTATTTTTATAGACATATATTTATTTTAAAGTTATACTAAGATTGCATGCAACCCTTTTTGTCTCCCACACAACCGGCTGGCGAATTCCCACGCATTGTATGGCTAGAATTTTCACAGCGTGTGAAAACCGGCAGCCGGCTTAAAAGTCAAGACTCAGATTTTTCAAGATAATTAGTGCAGTGGAAGCTCCTGAGAACGTTTTATATATATATTTTTTTTTTTCTCGTTTTGAAAACAATCCAAACTGTAACCCCCGCACCTTCCCTCACCGCACCTGAAGTGTAACGACGAAGACACCCAACGCACTCAACAGTGAGTCCAACCAGACAGTGCGAGGGGCAAAAATTATGCACTCGCAATGTGAATGTTCATTAAAAATTCAACTAATTTCATATTCAGCTTCTTATAAGATGTCGACCGCGTCAACGGCCTTAAGAAGTTGCAGTTCCAATTATGAAACGAAACTTGGTGGTGGTTTTTTTGTTTTTTTTTTTTTTACCAAGATGACCCCTCGGCCCTTTGTCGTTCGTCTCTCATCTCGCACGCAACGGTGTCGACGACGCGTCGTAAAGTTTGTCGTTTGAGTCTTTCGTTGGCCATCTTCAAAATATTCTTCCCATCAACTGCGGGAGAGGGTGAGTTGCACTTGTTGCTGCTGCCTGCCTGCCCGCTTCGCTGACTCTGATAAGAATTGAATCTCAGCTACAATTAGTTCTAATAAAAATCAAGTAAGAGTGCTTGGGGCGGGCGTGCTCAACTAGGAGATACCTTGCACTAAACTTCAAAAATTCGAACTAACTTTATTTATTTATAGAAATTCTTATTTAAGGATGACTGAGTGAAACTAACAAGAAATATAAATATATATACAAATTTATTTTTTCACAAAATCAATTTAAATGGCTCTAGCTCTGAGAAAATGAGTTATAATCAATAATGAGAAAATATAGTTTTAAAAAAAATTAAGCCTACGATTCTCATTCTTAGGCAGCCTTTTTTACCAAAGATGGCTAGAAATGAATTATATGAAATATGCAATTTAGAACAGTAAAATGTCATAATTAAACAACTTTAGACAGTTTTATGGGCATAGGGTATTAAATGAAAACTTCAAGTTCGACGCTGTGATTAGTTTGGTAACCCAAAACGGAAGCGCGATAATTAATGCAAAACTGCGATTGTTAATTTGTAAATCTGTAAAACAACAATAACAACAGATAGTCTGGCAAATAATGCATAAATATTAATCAGAGAGTTAAGAACTACAAAAAATTCTCAGCGCTGGGCCGCTTATATCAACGCCTTTTGGGGCTGTGTGAATATTCTGTTCCTTCAGCTCCAAACGGAAACAATGCGGCGTTCTACTTATGTACATTTATATATGTATATACATATATATATCTTGACTTTGCGTTTTTCGTAATAGCAGCTAAAAATTCAAATCGACCAACCAACTGTAATTAAAGTTGAAGAGGCAGCCCACCGTGGGAAGTGCTGCACTTGTTTTGTTTTAGTCTTAAAAAATATATATGTATATTCACACGACATGGCAACTTTTTCCCATGCCGATTTAAATCGACTGTTCGCCTAGTCCAGGGATTGACGGGGGGTATTGCAGGTAGGTCACTTTAAGTAAAGCAAAAGGAAATTGTTAAATCATGCCAAATTAAAATTGTTGACAGACATAGTTTATGTTTGTTCTTGTATTTATTTAGGTTTACGTTTTCTCTTAGGCTTACAACTTTCGTTATTCAGTTATCTTAGTTATCTTACAAAATTATATGCTTTGTTTCATATATATATATATGGTCTAGAGCTGGGCTTTTGCCATGCTCAGCTTATGTGAATTCAGTAAAAAAATTTTAGAAATTGATGCCCCAACTGTGTGCCCTAAATTTTTAGCTCTATAAAATGGAATGTTGAACAAGATATTTCGGCAAACAGTTGCTATATATACATAAATATATAAAGGGCGGATTCACATATAGCTGCACAACGCACATCGGCCCATCATATACATTATATGTTCTATATATACTATATTTAAATGTATATATATTTAACTAATGTTATAGTTAATTATTTATGCTTTATGTCAGTGATCTTTTTCGAGTTATGTACAGTTATGTCTTGTGTTTATACATCTATTGGTACCGGCTAGCACTACAAAACAAGAATATTGGTCAAATTCAAAATGGGATTTCTTTTCCCGCACATTTAACGAAAAAGAGAGAGTGTCTGTGTGTCTTAAAAACTAGCAATGTATATATATATATATATAAACTAAATATGTGCTAGCAGAGCTTTAAATAAGTTGGCATAAATAAATGTTTATCGAATTGCAAATGAGAGCAAAAATGCCGCACTCAAGACAAGCCGCTCCCGTGACTATTCCATTGCACTTCCGAGATGGAGGGCAGCGTTTGATGTGTTTGCTGCTGCTGCTGTTGTTGTTGTTGTAAACTGGAACCGCTCGCTGGCGAATTGCTGTTGTTGTTATTGTTGTTATTATTGTTGCTATTATTATTATTGTTGTTGTTGTTGCTGATGCTTGTGATGTTGTTGTTATTGTGACGCGTACGCATAACATCCTCAGCCTGATTACAATGCGATCGCGGCCCCGGCTCCGGCGTATACGTAAATGTTAGGCCAGTGGCATAAATGATGCCATCGTTGCGTACCAACGATATTGGCACCTGTGTGGGCTGGCGCACCTGAACAGAATTTTAAAACATATAAATATAATATAATATAATATAAATATAGAACTTACCCAGAGCCATTCGCCGCGAAACTGTGAGATTTCTGGCACCACGCAGAGAAGCGTTTCCGTACAGCGATACATGGTCTCCGCCTCGACATCGCCAAACCAGACCTGCAAATGGGGCGTAAAATTATCACCACTCAGCTCCAGCATGGCCACATCCCCGCCGCCATTCAGGTTCAGCGAATTAACAATTGGCACTGGCGTCACCGGCGAACTAAAAGAATCAATATTAATTATGCGCTAAATGTTTGGGTTTTGGGTGTTTTGGATTTTTGTGGGGGGTACTTACGCAACGGGGCCCATGCCTTCGTAAAATTGATATTCGGCTTTGTCGGTGGATATGATTGTCCAGCAGGCGCCATCGTTGATCATTTCCTTGTTGGGCTCCTTGGGGCAGGGCGTCGCCTGGAATTGTATGATCTTCTCCTGCGAGAGGCACAGATACATGCGATCCGTGTCCTTCATGTAGAAGGCGCATTTGTGCAGCTGCGATACCGGATCATCGGCCTCGAGCAGTGCCATCTGTTTGTCAACCTTGCGTATGATTAGACGCGGCAGCGCCATGCCCGTTACCGAGCAGACCAGCTTAACGGTGGCGCCATAGTGTATATAGCCATCGCGCACCTGAAACTCCTCCGATTCCGATTCGTTGTCATCGAGCAGATGTATCGTGAACGCGCCCCATTGTGTCGACGAGGCGTGAAAGTGTCCGTTCTCCACGTGCAGATAGCGGGTGGAGACGGTCTGGGAGCGCAGGCGATTGAAGAGGGCGACATTTGTGCCGCTGGCAATGCACAGATCGGCATTCTTTAGCGATTGCTTCTTTTTGGACGGTTTCGAGATGACCTTGATGCGTTTGGAATTGAATACGCCAATGTCGTGGCCATTGCCATAGAACATTTTCACCGACAGCATAAAATGCTTGCGCTTATCCGAATCGGATATGAATAGTGTCTTCGCGGCACAATACTGTTTACCATTGAGATCAAGCTGCTGCATATCCTGATCGCTGCTGCCAATGCCAATAAACGCGCACAGCTGTGCACCCTGCTCGCCCTCGCCCTGCTGCAGCATCTCCTCGTACCGTCGCCGCCAGCCGCTGCCAAACAGATAGATGCACGGCGGCGGGCAAAAGAAGCGCTTCTCATTGCCATACGATTTCTGGGCCACCTGTGCAGGAATAGCAAAGCTCACAATTAGACAACTGAATTGAACAACTGCATAATTATATATAATAGTAATTATAATATAATAGTGTTAATATTAAGCGTAATCAGGCGCTTCGATTATCGACAGAGACAAATCGGAACAAAGTGTAACCGCAGCTATGCAGCTGTTAAAATTTGTCGTATAATTAATTTCAATTATTTTATTGTGGCCGCCGTTTGCTTAATTTGCGTGCAGTCAAGTGTGAAGGATGCGATGCCTGGACGGCGGCTGCCGTCGCTTGAAGATAGCCGCGACAAACCGCAACAAATGCCCGCGTTGGGGCAGCAAATTTGTTGGGGCCCTACATTACATTCATCTAAAACCACCATCGAGTGATCTATTTTTATTATATACAAAATCTATATGTAAATATTAAGCCTTCTAATCTCCAATCTGCTTTAGAGTTACCCAAATTTAAAATATTTTTTTTTAAATGTATTATTTCAGATTTAAAGTAAAAAAATAATTTAAAAAAATTCAAATATTAATAAATTATTCAAGTTCCATATATTTTTTATCCGCATATCATCTTTTTATTGTGTATTTTCTAATACGTATCGTATTGGATTCTGTTTTTCAAAAATAAACTTGTTTAGCAGCAAATATGTGTACATTATTCGAACTCAGTTAATGAAAAAACATTTTTTTACATTTTTCGCTTTAAACTCAAGAATATTCAAATGTATTTTCAATAGACATCTAAAAATTAATTTTTTTTTCATAAAAATGATTTTGCTTTGTTTTAATGTGAGATTAATTTAATTAGTGAAATGAAACGGAAATGATAATTAATATAGTTGGATCAATGTTTTAAAGCTATTACTCATATACCCAACTAGCTTTATACTATATACGGTTCTATTAAATATATCATATTTTAAACACAAAAAAAAATATTCTTGAAAATTTACAAAAAAGTTTTCAATTTTTATAAAAGAAGTATTGAATTTTTATAACCATTGGAACAACATAAAAAAACAACAACAATATAAAAACAACAACAATATAAAAAAATATCAAAATTTTAACAAATTCGGATCATTTACATACTTTAAATGTCTGTAAGGAATAATCGATTGGGCTATAAAAAACAGAGATCCAATTTTTGCTGTGCTATTGAAGCTGGAGACTTGAAACTATGGATATTCTCATTCAGATAAAGCGTTAAGATTTTGTGAGCACGCCCACTGGAAGCGTTAAATTTATTAAATTATTTGCATTGGCAGGTTAACTATTGATGTTCTCCTCTAAAGATCAAGCTACGCCCACTCCTAAACTCACAAAATACAAAACTCAGTGCTTTTTTCAAATTTACAATTTGGAGGCAACTGCTTTGATAATAGTGATAAAAAACATTTTCGACTGTTTTCAGTTGTGATTAGGGTATTTTGGCTGTCGCTGCAACCGCTTCGTATTTGTATTTCTTGTGCTTTGCAACCCACCTTGGCGTGCAGTATGACAATGACCATATCGTTGCGCTCGCGCATATACTTCTCCATCGCGTCGCGCGTCAGCTTCTTTTCCTCGATGTGCGAGCGGTAGGCGGCACCGGGCACAGCAACCGGCAGCATGGAAAGTTGCATTTGTTGTTGTTGCTGTTGCTGCTGTTGTTGCTGCTGCTGCTGCTGCTGTTGATGATGCACTTGTAGCTGCTGCTGTTGCTGTTGTGGCGGCGGCGGCGCACTGCCCAGTCCAAAGTGCGGCATATCCTGGCTGTGGCTGTGCAGCTGACTGTGATCCAAGTTGTTGCTATTGCTGCCGGCTGCTGCGGCTGCGTTCTCGTAGACAATGGCGGGCGGTGCGGCGGCAATAGCGTTTAAATTAAATTGGCTGTAGCTCTTCATTTAAGCACATGCTGTTGAAAGGTCTCTTTTTATTTAATTATTTATTATTATTTTTTGGCAACTTGTTTAACACTTTGGCACTTGTACTTTGAGTTTGGTTTTTTTGTCTTCTTCGTTGTATCCTGGCACAACACACGCAGCAGCAGCTGTCGTTTCTCACGGTTTCGCTTTCGATGTTGTTGTTGTTTGGTATTATTTTTTTTCTGTTCAGAGTGCCCGCCTGGCCACAGTTAACATGTGTCGATTTGAGAGCGCGAATTTGACGATGACTGAAGCTCGTTGCGGCTGGTAGCTGTTTAAACTTGCAACTAAACTGTGGTAACTGATTTATAATAAATAAAAACGAAACCAAACCCCACTAGCAGCAGCTACCAAACAAACTAGGGTTGTTGTTATCGTATCGATATGTTTCACTATGCGGCTATCGATAATTGTAATGAGCGCATGCGATAGTTTTGTACGAATGGCTTGCTGAGCAAAGGTTACGCCAAACAATGGTGGCCTTGCCAAATTCACAATAGAAGCCTGTGACGTCAGTGCCTTGTTTTAAGGATACCAAGCATTTGCAAGAATATGGTTTGCCAAATAAGATTTTGACCGTAAGGCAAGGGTTCGGTTCGGTCTAATGAATTTTAATTTTTTTTATTGTAAATCCCGACAGTCTCTTAAAATTGCACAATACTTGACAATATATGTCTATACAGCTGTAAAATTAAATTAATTTGAAATACTTTAAAATATTTGTATTATTGTTTCTTCTTCAATATGCATCAATCGAAACGATAAGTTGGCTGGCAGCACTTCAGTTTTACAAACAAGTTGGCAGGCTGATTGTGTTGGTTGTGTGCGCTTAAAATTTTAACAAAATTCCTAAACCTTGATTACGCAGCAATGGATGTATTTAAGGGCTTGCAAAAATCTCTATACATATGGACAGACAGCGCTGAGCTGGACAAACGCGTGGACACCCTAAAGGCGGCCACCGGCGGCGAGGTGGCTGTGGAAAATGTGCATCGCCTGTCGTTTTGTGAGTGTGTGCGTTAACGGAGTATGAGTCAGCATGTTTATTGCCAATATTGCGTGCATTTTTCAGCCTCCTATGCAAACTCGAGCTTTGATCTAATTGTGATTGAGTGCGCCCAATTGACCGACAATTACGTCAAGCTGCTGCACATGCTCAAGCCGAGCGGCAAACTGCATTTGTTCGCTTTTATTGGACCAGCCGCTAGTCTGTTGCAGGAAATCAAACTCTCCGGCTTCATTAATTGCCGTGAGGATGCCGTTGCCAATACGCTGACGGCGGAGAAGCCGGGCTATGAGACGGGCTCCTCGGCCAGGTTATCGTTTGCAAAGAAACCCGCTAGCGTGAATGTGTGGAAAATAAGCGGCGACGATGAGGAGCTCATCGACGAGGAGGATCTGCTCGATGAGGAGGATAAACAAATGCCGGATCCGGCTGGCCTGCGTGTCTGCAGCACCACTGGCAAGCGTAAGGCGTGCAAGAACTGCTCCTGTGGTCTGGCCGAGGAACTGGAAAGCGAGAAGACAAACAAAGCGGCCACCGAGAATGCAAAGTCCAGCTGTGGCAACGTACGTAACGTCTTTGTTTATGTCTGAAAGTGGAAATCCAACTGAAGGGTCGCCTCGAAATCAGAACTCTTTTCAATTGGAGATGCTAGTACAATTTTGTCGTGAAACATAACTTCGATAGCTTTGATTTTGAAAAGTCTTTTTATGTTCAGCTGTCAATTCATTTTAGCCATGCTCGTCTGTGTAGCCTTGCAGGGGATATTAAAATATTGTCATGAATTTTGTAATGCCCGACAGTATTATATATATTTCTGATTAGCATCAGCTGTGGGCTTAGCCATGGCATTCTAGGCTCTGACTTTAAATGCTATCTTGTCAAAACCTGTATATAAGGTATAGCTGTCATTGGTACTATCTATTGAAAATTAAGTTTTTTATTCTTGCAGATAACACAACTCGACGGGGCGATTATATGTTTGATTAGACTTTCAGCATTTTTATATCACTAAATTAAAAAACTATAATTGAATTCTTGTGAAACATGAAACCCATTCTTGCTGTTGTAGATTTTTAAATCAACCTTAATTACGTTTAGTTTCTAGTATTTATGGCAAAAATCTGTAAATTACTTCTAAATATTAGTAAGGTGCAAATTGAGTTATTATAGAAACCTCCTTTGATCAACAATATAACGTATCTATGCAAATAGATGTTTGAAAGTTATTCTGTTCTTATTAAAGTTCACATAGAGCCTTTTTTTTAATCAATCTCAATTACGTTTAGTTTCTAATACTTATGGCAAATCCGTAAATTTCTCCTAAATAATAGCAAGGTGCAAATTAAATTATTATAGGAACCCCCTATGATCAACAATATAACGTATTTATGCAAATAGATGTCTGAAAGTTCTGTTCTTATTAAAATTCAAATAGTGTTTTCTTTTAATAATTTAAACGATAAAAAAGATAATTAAATGTGTTGTGTTTCCAACGCCTTAATTATCTTTTTTATAGTTTTAAATAATTTTCCTGATTTTTTCACTTGAGTTGTATTTTTGCTTTTAAAATTTAATTCAATTTTAATCTTAAGAAACGAAAGTTAATTTATTTATTTTAATCGCTTATATTTTCCTCTTTCAAAGAAATATATATACCAAAAAATATATATTGTTGTGAATATAAGCTCATATAATATAATTAATTAGTTAATATAATTAAAATTTAATGTGTGGTTCTAAAATTTATCATATGTAATAATTTGAAAATGATTTTTGTATAGAAAACTAGAACTAACATGAAGGAAAATTCTTTGTGATTAAGAATAGTGTATTCGTTTCCATATTTCTAATTTGCTCACATTTCTTATTTTCAATTTATTTGCAGTGTTATCTGGGCGATGCGTTTAGGTGCTCGACGTGCCCCTATCTGGGGATGCCAGCTTTCAAGCCTGGCGAGAAGGTGCAGCTGGCTGATAATTTGCTGAAATCAGACATTTAGAGTAGACTAGGGATCAAAAATACAGCAGATAGACTTGAGCACTTTATTAAGTGAATATAATTTCATATGTAAATAGAAAATACATAAAAAAAGAAAAAAGAACAAAAATATACAAATTAATTGCGCACAGTAATCACAGTTCGCATGGTGTTCCCTTGATCAGGTCACGATTCTTGCCCGTCAGTATGCGATAGTTGACGGCCGTCGGATCCAGTTCCTTGTACAGAAAGGTGGGCATGCGATCAGATAGCACCCAGAGAGAGCCGGTGCTATCCAGTTTCAAATCGTTGGGAAAGACCAAAGTGTGGGAATCTGAATCAATGAGGCCCTGTGTATCCGCTGTATATGGACGCTTCGAATTCCAGCAGGCGATAGCATCCTTGTTGACCTGTGTATAAAATAATACGCCCGTCTCCTTGTCAAACACTTCTGCGGTCGATTGTCCGTTCATGCCGCGATCTCCGACAAGCTTAAAGTCGTAATAGGATTCACCGCCATTGACGTGACTCGCGTTTTGGAGCACACGATTGGAGACTTTGAACTCCTTGGTGCTGGCCAGCGCATGGAAGTAGATATCCTTGGTGTGGTCCGGATTCAATGAGCCAACGGCCATGCCGAAAACGCCATCGGTCCATTGGAAATTGACGCCGCCCACATTGAAATCGCCCTGCAGCGGATCAAAGTGAAAGAAATTGTGCTTAACGCGATACGATTTGTTGTCCCGATAGTTATAGACAATGACACCGTAAGCGCCCAAGTCCGGGACATACGCAAACGCATCGTCGCACTGTTCGCTATCCACATCGACAACAATATTGGCAAAGAACGTGTCCGCCTTGCACTGATCGGCGGGTATATCGAAGCGGCGCAGCAACTGATCCGTTTTCAGATCAAACACCAATATCGCATTCGGCGTTATCTGCTTGGGATTGCCGAGTATATCGGCCAGGCCGGTGTCCAACACCCACAGGCGATCGCAGGCATCTACCTGAATGCGAAACGTCGATATGATGGTGGCATTATCCTGCAGTTGGACGCCCGCATCTTCCGCCTTCGCGGCATCCAAACGGCCGCCAGAGGGCGTCTTCTGCTCTTGTGGCTGAACCTCGATGGGCAACTTGTTGGCCTCCCAGCTGGGGTAGGGACGCAGTTTGGGTGATTTATCGCTGGTCGACAGATCAATGTAGTTCAATGTGGCTGCAACACCTGCCTTCCATCTGAGAGAGTGTGAGAGAGAGAGAGAGAGAGAGAGAGAGAGAGTGTGTGTGTTAGAACGGGTGAGTATACGAGTGTTATAGTCATTACATTTTGACTCTAACTTAAATATATCTATTCTATCTACTATTATTTGTTTTTTTAATTTTTTGTTAGTCAGATCGTCAAGTTGTATTAATTTGTCAATGTAAATTAGCCATATATTTAAATGCTCGAAGACCAAACACAAAAAAATCACCCTAATCGATAAATATCAATTTGCAATATCCGTTTTTGTACACTTCTCCAGAATTATAAGAGCTAAAAACATTAAATTGGTTATAAACATACAGGATTATTATTTTATCTGATTAAGATTCTTAAATTCATGAAAAATCTTTTCTCTTGAAAGTGCACAAGTTTCAAGTTAATTTCATGCACTAAAACGTTGTTATAGAAAATTATTTAAATGTAAATTATCAGAAGTGTTATTTTATATTAGCTTTTTTAAAGCTGTTTAATTCAGTTCAGATTAAAAGCTGCGCATATTTTGGCTTTATTTTTGTGAATTAATTTTGTTTGAGCATCACTGATAAACATATTTAGATTTTCGGTCATTTTACTATTGGACGGGTAAAAAACCACCGCGTAGCGATGACGTCATGCGTCAATAAGATGAGTAATTTTAAATTATTAAAGATCAAATTTAATATATGTATCTATATATGGAAATGCATATATATAAACGCCAGCTGTTCGATCACGATTAAGTTTTCCATGTCTAAGCATTAATCAATTTGTGGTCATATTTGCATAACAGTAAATTACAAATGCAAATTGAGATAAAAAGAGAAAGAGAGAGACAACAACAGCGGCTAAACCGGTTTTTCCTTAAGACAAATGGGTTTTCGCAAGCCCCGTTTACAAACATGATCGAAATAAATAAATAAATAAAAATGTGAGATATATGTATGTATGGTATATGCAGAAAGAAGTTACCAAGTCGTAATTGCTGTCAATTTTCGGCTGCTTACCTTGGCACAGTGACAAAGATTTTGTTTTCCCATCGCTCCAAACCGAGTGGCAAATTGTTCCCCTCAATATAATGGCCGTTGCGTTTGGCCTCTGCCTCGGCTTCGGCGCTGGGCCAGTCGAAGGTCAGCTGTTTCCACGAGAATCGTTCCTCGAGCTTGCCATCAATGCCCAAACAACAGCAACAGCTGATTAGCCACAAAGCCAACACTTTAATCGAAAACATAGTTGATTCTTGTTTTTTTTTGATGAATTAAGTTGTGATTTTGAAATGCTCGACTTTGAACCGTTGCGTTCGAGCGGAGCGCGCCTACTGCAAGAATTGAGCTCCGTTCAGAGCTTAATATGCTGCCCGCAAGTTGAAAGCTTTCCGAAGCTCTCCCGCGACAAATGACTTAAAAGCTGCACAGCTGCAGCCTGGCGCAGGGCAGGCTGCCTTCTTTGCTGCTGGGTGGGCCGGCAAAAATTAGCATAGGCGGAAGGAACACAGAAAAAAGAAAAAAAGGAAATAAAAATGGTAGGTTAAAAATAAATGTTATGAAGCGTTAAACAATCTGTAAACGAACTCTACTTATTTAACTGAAACTGACTGCAACTGATTGCAGAGGCCATTGCGATCTGACAGAGAGAGAGAGAGAGAGAGAGAGAGATTGAGAGAGCGTGTGTGTTTGTTTGTTTGTTTGTGAATTGTTAACAAGTTTACAGTTTAAACTAGTTCTCAACGGATTGTGTCGATTCGGCATGGAAAACTACGAGTAAAAGTTACAGTGAACAGAAAGCCGGTTCAGCTGCAGCTCACAATTACCTAAATTCTAGCTATAGCTAAATTGCTGGAAAAGCTTAGAATTGAACATAGAACTAGCTATAGCTAGCTAAAGAAAAATATAATATATAGCTAGCTAAAATATAGCTTGACTAAAAAATTGCAATTACGGCTTCAATTAGATCAGAGCAGCGCCTTTAGATAAAGAATTACCATATTAAAAAGTCAGGCCATATTTATTATGCACTTGGAAATAGCTAAAACTAGCTTTAAAAATGCAATATCAAATCTCCAGTGGAAAATTCTTGCTAACGATTTTTTTTAGTATTTAAATGGCACATTTTTTTTTAAAAGCTAAATAGCAGTTGTTTTAGGTAATTTGTTTTAGCTCTCAGTTATAGCTGTAAAATTTTGTAAGCTTGTCATTTTTAGCTGAAAATATTCTGAATTTGGCTATTTAAGTGGATAAGAGAAAAAGATAAACGATTTTTTAGCTAGTATGCCTGTAGTATATGTTTGTTATTGTAAATGCAATTTACAGAGCATTTTACAAAGTAAAAAATTTATACAAAACCAAAGTTAATTTTACAAGCCAATTCTTTTGAAAACACGATTTATAATAAATGCAAATAATAATAAAAATTATCATACCTGATGAGAAGCATCACATTTGGTTCAACATACAACACTTGACATCACGTGGGGGCAGTTAAAATTGCATATATCAATATCAATGGCAATTCGGAAAGAATTTATGCAAATCGAGATAATATATTTTTTCTTTTGTAAAGTGCATATGTTTAAATATGGATGAGTTTGGGGTACCGGGTTGAAAGGTAGGTAAGATATGAAGAGAAGAAGAAAAAACCAGATTTGTTTTTGCTCATTTGTAAAGTACACAATTTCTTTGCCAATTGAATGTTTTTGTTTTGTTTTTGTTTTGTTTTTTTTTTTGTGTTTATTCAGTAAAATTCTTTCATATTCCGTTAATTAGACTTTAAATTAATTCGTTAATGTTACTTTCATAAGAACATACCGAGTTTTCTTTGCTTCATATTGCTACAATTGTATTTATTTTGTTTTGTTTTTGCATTTTGTTTTCACTAACAATAAGTTTGGGAAATCAATTTGAATCTGGTTTATTTACTCGTATTTATACAACAATTAGCTTTGCTAAAGTGTTCTCTTAATTTACTATTTAATTATTAACTTTTTTGCTGTGGATTGTGGTTGTATTTAATTTATAGTTATGTTTGTGATTTCGACGGAAAAGCAAAAGAATCAGCAAAAAAAGTTTTAACATTTGAGTTTGAGTAAAATTTGCAATTGTCGCTTAGTTTTTTCTGTTTTTTTTTTCTTTTTTGTTTTTCTATTTAGCTTAACACGCTATATACAATATACATGTTACAAATTACATCTACCCTAACAGCATTCCCTATATGAATTACAATCCAATTAAACTACAAATTCCAACGATCCTTAATAATATCAATGTTTTCAGTGTGCTTTTTTTCAGATTTTTCTGTTTTTCTTTTATTTTTTTTTTATGTACTAGAGATGTCATTTTTGCAATGTGTAAATTTTCTTATGTCCATTTTAACTCTATTCAAATACTCGTATGTGTATATATATATATATATATATATATATAT